>JAUMHG010000092.1:4671637-4687254 GCA_032359395.1 Enteromius anoplus | reverse complement strand
CAGACTGTTTCATTCTAGGGTCAAATTCTAGGGTTGTAAATGGACCTGTAAAACCGTTTCTGGGCATTTTTTACCCTAACCTAAGCTACATACCTTCTATGTACATATCAGAGAACAATTTAAAATATTCTCTCAAATCATTCTATGGCACCTTTTTTTGTATTTTTGTTATTTTAAATAAAATTGAAATGTTAAACTGAAATGTTTTAGTTTATTATATTATATGTTTTAGGACCGCACTTTCTGATATGGGTCATATTTAAAGGTCATGTGAATCACTTGAGGATTTACAATAAGTAAAGAAAGTAAGAAAGAAATCAGATTTGAGCAGAAACAAGACTTTTACTTGACTATTAATAAGCAATAGGTCATCTTTCACCACAATCTTCATGTCAGTGAGCCAATGGCAGTCCAGTGATAAGCAGCCAGTATTATCCTGCACTCGAGCCAACTCCTCACTGCCTTCTTGTCTTTCCGCTGTTCATCTGAACAGGAATACAGAGGCTGCTGGTATTCTATAAGAAACAGAGAGGAAAGTTCAGTCCATGTAAAGATGACCCTGACATCAAACTACCCGCGTCCTAGAGAAAAATCAATCCAACTTACGTAAAGAGCTCTTAATTTATATTTCAGTGAAACAGAATTACCTGATGCATTGCAATACAAGTTCTCGAGTCTTTTTAAAAGTAAATGCAACTGACAAAGTTAACTTGAGATCAATGTTATTATAATTTATTAGGCAAGTTTTCACAGATCAATCTATAATTTTTAATATGCTAAATAAATATATTCCGTTTTTATATTTTGAACAGTTTTATGCATAATGCATGTATTAATTACATTTATTTTTAAATCAATCTATTAAAAACAGAAAATGTGATGTATTCAAAGAAACATATCCCACAATGCAATGAGCCAAACCTGACCATTCATTTGTAGCCCCCCAGTTTCACAGACAAGGCTTAAGCTAGTCCTAGACTAAATTGCGTGTTTGAGCTAGCTCAGATGAAAATATCTTGCTCTGACATATCTTAAAACATGTCAGTGTCATTGTTCTGTGTTAAGATGCACACCTGTGATATTTTCTTATAAGGCATTTTTGTAAAAGTTGCTTAAATATCTTAATTACACTAATGCTTAGTCCTGGCTTAAGCTAAGCCCCATTTGTGAAACCGGGCCATAGTGTAATAAATGATGCAGTAGTATAAAAGAGGTGATTTTTAATATCTATTCTACAGGAAAAGCAAGTAAAAACATGATCACCATATGCCACATACAAAGAGAAGAGGTCACGTGAAAACATTAACTGTAATAAAATTGGATGCAACAAAAGAACTTTCAGTTAGTTGCCAAGGCAACAGTTAGCCTATCATTTTCAATTACTTGAATTACTAAAATAACTGAAACTGAAATAAAAATAAAATAAGTGTAGTATGTAGCTGATTCTGAACATTGTGCTGATCTCTTTTTACTAGTTCATAGGATTAACCAACAGTCAACTACCAAAGAAACCAATCGCATCTTATGCTTTATTTTGTGAAAAATGCATGTATTGGAAAGTGACCTAATTGCACGGTTTAAAGAGCTTTGAGCTTTGAGCTTTTATAATGTCTACATTGTTCAACATGAACGTTTGGTCATTCTTTAAGGATTTTCACATGTCTCAAGTCAACCCCCATTAATGCATTCAGAAGCTTTACGTTACAGCATCATTTATTTAATACGATGATAAAAAGTTGATGAGACTGAAAGTCTGAAAAAGTACAAAAAAAGAAAATCTATACTTAACCATCACAGCAAAAAATTATGAAGTGGTGGTAAAAACGTTTCCAGGATGGTTCAATGTGTCCTTCATAAATCAAAAAGGGAAAAAAATATTGAAATCTGTCAGTTAGTATAAAAAATGTATCCCTGGGATGTAAAAGTGTCTGTACTTGAAGAAACACCCAATTTGCGAACAAGTGAAAATATGTCTCCATTAAGATATGGCAGGCACAAAGCCTTTTAAAGCTGCACTTCTTCAAAAGATCAGTTGTCTGCTTTTGCAAATTCTTAGCAGCGAATCCATCTTTGCTCCTGGATAACGGAGTGACATCAAACGGACAGCTGAATGAGACATCAAAGTTGCCTTCATCTTCCTCTGGTCCTCTATACTGCATCCAGAGCCAAAAGTCGGCGGATTGGGTTTTCACCTCACCATCTGCTACCTGCGCACAGATTGAGAAACACGGAGGACGTTTAGCCTTTGAAATTATATTCAATTACGGCTTCTTTGAGTGTTTCATTCGAGTTTCACAGTCTAGTTACAAACTCCAGATGTGTGTCAGACAATGCGATTGCAAATGAGAAGAACAGAGACGAGTGCTTTTGAAATGAAATGCAAATAGAGAGATATCTCACTGATAGACAGACCGACTGTCAAGGTGTCAAAGGAGGAGGGTAAACACTTCAGGGAGGTGCGGGCTGCTTTCGGAACGACTGAAAGAGAAATTTACACATATATTAATCTGCAAAAAAAAAAAAAAGGCATGAAAGAATCTAAAGCTGGATGAGCTTGAAACACAATATTCTTCTATATCATTCACAAATGTAAACAATAGAAACATTTTTTATAATCTACATACACTTCCAAAAAAGAACAGGGTTTTTCTTTTTAGTTTTGCAACAATACAGAGAGAATTTTATACATATATATATATATATATATATATATATATATATATATATAGGCTATATATATACACATTCACACACACACACACACACACACACACACACACAGTATAGTATATGCAGAACAGTCTAAAAAGACAAAAATAAATTGTAATAAAATAAGAGATACCAAAATCATTATATAAACCCAATAAATTATGCAAAAAAAAGAAAAATGTAATAATGCAAAACACTGTTTTGATTCTCTTATTTTGCTCAAGCTGAGTTCTGTACACATTTAAAGGTATATGTGTCAATATTTATTGATATAAACAATGTTTTGTTTGAATCACCATTCTCTCTTGATATAACATCTCAAGAAATATTTATTTATTTATTTATTTAAAATACAACTTTTAATTAAATGTGTTTACTAGAAAACAAAATTACATATATTTAAACTTGTTTGCAAAGAGGGGGAAAAATAGCATTTTGATTAAGTGCAATTACATCATTTTGCTTCCTGTAGGGAAAAATATTTACTTTCCTTTGTTTTGATTTATTACACCACACTGGAAGATAATTTAGAAGGCTGTAGGCTGCGTTTGTTTGATAACAATACATCAAAAACAGTAAATTTGTCAAATATTTTTACAATTTAATATAATTAATTTATATGTAAATATTTTGTAAAATATTATTTATTCCTGTGTTCAAAGCTACATTTTCAACGTTACTTTATCCTTCAGAAATCATGCTGCTTTGCTGCATAAAAGATTTATTTATGTTAAATTACTAATAATAGTGCTTATTAAAACACCGTACAGTACTTTTCCGGTTACCACATATTTGTAACAGCAATAAAAATGACTGTGTACTGGATAAGAAACTGGACTTAAATGCACTTTTAAAAAATCATCATTTAACTTTTTTTGTTTTTGTGTACACAGCTGAATATCTCTCAAATAGCTTCTTTTGAAAGTATTTGTTTTGACTATTAAAAAATGAATCATTTCCATTTAGTTGCAAGGCTATGTTGCAGTATGACAAAAGAAAGCATGTCTGTCAGATACGGCAGAAGCCAGTGCTATAGCCTGTGCCGTGTTGGTCGTATTACTCGAGGTCTTGAACTACTTCGTCTCGGTGTGTGAAGGTCACATTTCCTGCTCTTATCTTGGAGGAAGGCTTTGTGCTCCCTTCAACAAACCAATCCCGTTATAGGCCTCCACATCCTCCCAGCAATTTACCTCTGATTAAGCAATTCATCTGCAAGAGCGTTTGTGAGACATGCTTCCCCCAGCGTAGCCTTTCTGTGTGCCCGGCTAAGTCCTGTAGCTTTGAATGCGTCTCCAGAGGAGAATTATCTAGGAGCAGAGAGCCTATACAGGGAGAAAGGCCAGATTTCGCCGGCTTATCTCTCCTCCCCTCCCCGATCCTGATGGGGCAGAAAAGGAGGAAGCCTTCGAAAGCCTTCCAGAAAACGTCCCAATCAATTTAGCACCTTTGCTGGACAGAGAGCGTGGAGAGCAGAACGGCTTTGCTGAGGAGAAACTACTACACCTTTCCCAGTCCGTTCGGGCAGGTGTTCTGGATTTCAGGGGGTTTGAGGTGTTGCTCCGTTCCAAAAGCTAGTGAGCTGACTACATGGGCAGCTTTAAAGGGGTAATTTGCACAAAAATGAAATTATTCATGTCCTTCTGAACCTCTCCTTTCTTTCATGGACTTTCTTTTTGTTTCGCACATGCAATAAATCCATCAAGTCAAAGTCCCTTTGTGTGGCAAAAATAGCTTAGCACATTTTTTTATTACGTTGAAATAGGAATGTATTGCAGTGGTTCAAAATCAAATACCCATGAACTGTTGCTAAAAGTTGCTTTATTGTGTTGGCAATATGCCCCAAATCCAACTCTAAACCTACCCGACAGTGTTAACAAATGTAAAACTGATATAAAAACACATTTGTTGATGCAGCTGTGCCATTTCAACTTCATTTTACACAGATCTGAACCGTTTTGTTGAAGCGTAGTTATACAGGATTGAACCGGAGCTCATCTCTACTGCGTGAGCTACCAAACAAACCTACCGTCTATGAAAACACATAGATACAGGTATGAAGCTGGATATGCGTGACAACATGATAACACAAAATTCAAGTTACATTCAAACAACATGCTTATTCTGGCTTGTACATACAGTCTCAAAGGGTTAGTTCACCACGGAAAAAAAAAATCCTCACCCTCATTAATTACTCACCCTCATGTCGTTCCAAACCTACAGGTGAAAGTACTTCGTTTAATAAGTCAGAAATATATATTTTAAATATGCCTGAAAAAAATTGGTACAATGTATGACTGATTTCACATTTTTTGGGGCAAAACAACAATTTTCATCTTTGACCCTCATACATGCATCCACCGTATCGGCTGACCAGCAATCCGTAGTGCAAAATAATAACATATCTAATAAATAATCATCCCAAATGGCATTTTTACAGAAGGTTTGCACAGGCCACTTTTCAAGCAAAGAGTTACAAAAACAAATTCCTGCAAGCTTTTCAAACGAGTGGAAGAAAAGAGTACTAGTTGTTTACAGACGTGGAAGTATGCGGCCCTGTGAGACCGAAGCATGAAGCAGCTGCTCCGCTGCCAACATCAATCATAATGAGATGCCACAGGGACACTGGCACTGAACGCACCAGATACTTGTTCGCGATGAAAGACATTCAAAGCGTCTTTTGCTTCTTTTGGACAATATTTTAAATATTGTCCAAAATATCTAATGTATGTTAATAATATGCATTTAAATATAAAAAAAATATATACATTTTTAGCATATATGTTTCTCTCATATATCTTCTGCCATTTCTAGTGGTGGTGCTGTGGGGGGGCTGGAGTGCATATATTTTTGCTATATTGAACAATTTATATTGCTGTGCGGCAGATGTTTTTTGAATCTCTAAAGCTGCAAGAGTCAGTCTTTATGTTTGTGTGTGAGAAAACGAGTTTATATAAATCGCTGACATGTTGTGATCAATGGTTACTTGTGAGGGAACAGACAGCAGTCTAAACAGCAGTCTAAATAGCACCGTTTCACAGCGTATAAGCAGCAGAATACATGTAGCGTTATTTGTTTTCCGAGATATTGGATACAAGTTATTGTTCAGGGAGTTGGCTTTGGCTTAGATTCAATATTTAGAAACGTTTCCCATAAAGAGCCACTGTATTGTTATGAAGACCAGCTCAAATAAAAGCACCAATCCTCTCAGAGTGAAACATGGAAATGGTATATGCAAACAAAAAATATATAGTGTTAGCAATCGATTTCTTTTTAGTAAATATGAGAGGTGCTTACTCATTGAAAACAGTACGAATCATGCTGGATGGTTTCTTATGATCTTGCATGACAAGAGTCCTGCACCTGCTGTGAGTCTTGTTTTTAGGAAAAATTATTTTTTGGTAATAAAAACAGCAGCACGAAACATGATTTGAGGAATCATTCAGTGAAAATAAATGTAAAAAGTCACAATTATGACTATATCTATAGTCTAAAAATTATGACAAAAATTCATGATAACATAAGATTGAAAAAAGTTGCAATTATGAGATATTATGAAATCTGTCATAATACCATATAGAAGTAAAAATTCTCAAATAAGAAGTTGAAATTATGAGATTATAGAATCTCTTATAGAAATTATGAAAAAAAAACCGAAATTATTGTCGTAAATGTGTAATTATGAAACAAAGGTTGAAATGATAAATTACTTGAAATACTCTCATACTTATGAGATTGTTGAAATTATGAGATAAAAAAGATGTACTTCTAAGTCATAATTGTTAGAGAAAAAAATATATGAAATATAACTATGGGATTAAAATTAATATATACTTTTTTCTTAGCGGTGGAAATGAGTTTTCATATTGGTGAGTCATATTTTACCTTTTTTTATTTTTTTATGATTGAAAAAAAAGGAAAGAAAAGTAGAAGTGAATTTTGTATAAAAAGCTTGCTGTGCTGTTTGCGCTGGCCTTTTATAACTTACCAGAATCCCCAAAACTCTTTTCTATGAGGCTGCTATTGGCACAGAAAATATGATAAAAGCCCTGGAGGAGGAATTATTCATGTCTGCTGCTGGACGATGCAAATACTCTGTTTTAATGCTTATGGGCAAATGGTACTAGTGATGTTTGACTTCGCAAACACTACACACTACAGAATCTCTCTAAATTAGTGTATGCGTGGAGTTATGCAACATTAGATTGTCTGTCCACTGTTACCCAGCATCCTCTGCTGCAATCACATGTGTGTGGTCCAAGATAAAAGACATCAAAGCATGCAGCACTAATTCCACAATAATGAAAGCAATATCTTAAAAGCTATGATGCACCGCATAAAAAATCGATACGTTTCATTTTGGTGTCACGCAGCATTGCTCATTATGTCACACGCTGGGAGAAATTCACGGTGAGTTTGATCCGAGAGAGAAACAGTGGCAAGAATTCAAAGAGAGAAGAGAGAAGAGATCAAGGTCTGATCTCCCCCCCAAAAAAAACTATTTTAACACTCTAGTCTCACTTAAAGATGTCTGGATGTCATTATATAACATAATAAAATATCAAAGCAAATGCTGCAGGAGTTTTTCAGAGCTAATAAACCCTCCTAGCCTTATTGTGACAGCCTCATTTAATAACTCTGAAATAATACTACTTTTCAGTTGTCACCAAGGCCTCATATTAATGTTAACCAATAGCCAAATAGCTACCCGGGTCCCTGTTAATGTAGCCTTTCTGAAATCTTGACAATTAATCAGCAATTTAATGCCCTTTAATTCAATAAAGGTTTAGGCAATAATAGCATATTAGAAAAGGGTTACCACTGGAAAAAACTGCTCTGGAGGGTGAACTTGACCTTTTAGCTTTGCATCAAGGGAATAAATTAGATTTAAAATGCATTTAAATAGAATAGAGTCATTTTAAATACAATATTGCTGTTGAATTTTTGCTCAAATAAATGCAGCCTTGGTGAGAGCATGAAATAATAAACCTTTGAACTGTAGAGAGCTTCGATTGTAATATCTGTCCTGGACTGGAGTCATTAAATACAGATGCCAGTAAACAAAACAGCCGCTCTCGCTCTCTTCAGCTCTTTTTAAAGAACACTGGAACCACAAATGACCAGACACTGACCCGAGAACAGCTCAGAAACAGTACAAATGATAATGTCAATACAAACCCCTCCATGCTGAATTACTCTTCCAGTCCCTCATCTATCGTGGTCGAGCCGGTTATCAATCACCGTTAAACAAGCTTAAACAAGCAAACCAGCACTGGTTTCATTGTAAAAGTCCATTTATCAGGTTAACTCAGCTGGTTGTGGAGCTAATCAACTGCTTAAAGGCTGATCAGAACAAAAACACAGCAGTATATGATGAGCTGGATCTTGATATGAATTTATGTGCGTCCGGTCTATGGAAAAATGCTTTGGTAATACAAAATAAAAAGTTTAAATGATAGACATAAAGATTCAAAACTGTCTCAAATTGAAATTTTTATAATAGGCCAAAATAAGACAATCATAATTATGAGATAAAGTCGTAAGTATGAGATGAAAATACACAATTATGAGATGATCGATTCTAAAACAAAAAGGCAAAATGATATTATATATCATTAATCGTTATAAATAATAATGAGAAACGTCTAAATTATGACAGACTAAGTCATATGAAAATTATGAAATGCTAATTATGAGATAAACTTAAAATGAGAAAACTGAGGGGAAAAAACACATTTATGAGATGAAGTCTAAATTATGACAAAAAGTTGTCTGTAAAAGTTGATTTTATGAGATAAAAAGTTTAAATTATTACTAATGCTTATAATTCTGAATAAGCATATCATAATTTCATCTTTTTTTATCTCATTCAGTTATCATTATGAGATGTGATAAATATATGATACAAATCATAATTTTATAACATACTTTTTTGTATAAAAGCATGATTTTTTCCCTTAGATTAGATTAGCAGATTAGCATCACGCAAAGGAGGAGTTTGAAAAAAAAATTCATTGTTGAGTGAATTGTTTGGGAGTTCTTGAGCAAATATGGTCAAAAATGAATGCATATGAAGACAATGGAAGTGTTTTTTGACCTTGCATGCATGTCGATCTGTTTTTGAGGACTCCCAAAACCAAAATATGAACTCATACTCATAACAGGGGCACTTTAACACACACTAATCTACATCGACACTCACCGTTGTTTCCACCGGCTCTTGAGTAACACCTACAGAACTCTGTGCTGACCAGCGCTGTCTGGATCATGCTGCGGCCGCTTCACGCTCCCCGCTGGCTCACAGATGCTTCTGCTTTCAAACACACACACACACTCTCAAGCGCAGACATACAGACACATCCTCACTGCAGGCCCTTGACGGCTACCTCAAGTTCATCACCCATGCCAGGCCGACCGACGCCAGCCTTTAGCACCATATGGTAAATCACGTTCACACTGGGCAGAGGCAGAATGACAGATTTAGCGCAGCAGAAACAGAAACATTCTACAGTAATGGGATATTAGATGTGGAACCGTCAAATATCCAATAGCGGGTCAGTGAACTGGCCTTCTGGTGAAGTATAGATAGCGCACGGCTGCTGCACCAGAAAAACTGCTGGGCAAAACAGCATCTATCTACAAAGTCCCTCGCAGGAGGCGTTTGTTAACCGTCTGCAGCAGGAGCCTTAAAACGACTAGAGGGGAGAAATCACGGTTACACAAAACCGCAAAAGACAGAAATAGCATCTGCAGGAACATACATAATTAGGGAGCGATGTATAACGGAATATTTTTCACATTATTACTGTATCGTTTTGAAGTAAGCTGCAGGAAAGGTCATTAAACGGAAAGAGCATTTTTCCAGATCTTCATGAATCTGTTCATGAAGGTCAGTAAGAATACACCTAGCAACTGCATAGCAACATGTTAAAACAAATATATATGTGTGCGTGTGTGTATTTTGCAGTTAATTTTTTTTTTTTTTTACAAATCACAATTTTTGCATACAGCAAACACTTTAAGAAAACACTCAAACCTGCACAGCCTGCATCCACCCGAAACACACACATTTTTCATGCACAAGAAGGAACACTTTTTATTTTCCTCATAAAACATGCAATTCTAGTTTTTACCGTCAATTACTCTAGACTCAAGTGCAATATAAAACTGTGCGTTTTCTGCTCCATCCATTTTTCCAATAGCAACATCCTGACAATGACCCAAAACACACAAGATTTCCTTCATAAAACATAAACATCTATATTTAACATCAAGTATTGTCTCCACAGAATCTTGAGCAATGCCAAACTGCCAAAGATCCATTTATTTTGGTTCGGAACTTCACTGAAAACCACTTTTTACATCTCTGACCTCTCTCTTTCTCATTTCGCTCCTTCATTTGATAGGACAAATGGGCAGATTAAGCGGCGCACTTTGCAAATGCAAATCAGCCCTGGAAAGATCAAACACAGAGAGGCAGTTTCGCCCCTCGGCCCACAGCGTTTAACTCCATATCTGAATTGAGAGAGTTACAGTGATTCCTCATAAAACCGAGGCACACCAGCCAAAACTCCATCAGGTATTTCTCATTCGCTTGAGCACAGCACAGAGAGCATAGACTAAAGCTTGCTGAAATATGAGCCATGAGATCTTTTTTATTAGGCGCCTGTCTGAAATAATTTACCTCTCTCTTTCATAAACGTTTGCTGTGCTTAACCACCGCTGTGACTGAAAAATATAGTAAGTCGTTAAAAGTCAGTTACAAAAAGTGGCTGTAAAACGAAGGCTTGACCACTGAAGAATACAGGGCAGCGGAGGTCCTGATTTCATGTAAATCTGAGAATAACCCACTTGCAAGCCTCATAAAGATGTGAGCAGGTAGTGGATATTCAGCTGTGTAATTGCTAAGTCGACAGATGTGGTTAAATACAGTACTCTGCCCTTGTTTGCACGTCTTATTTTGGGAAAAATAAATTACATTATTTTGTGCATTTGGTGTAATGCAATGAGTTTATGAGGTTTAAGGTGCAAGAAACATACATTCCACATACTGTACATTATTGTTTCTTCTCTAAGCCCCGCCTCCTGAAACAGGTCGATTTGCACAAAGTTCACAGTTTAAAAAAAATGGTGTACTCTAATTGGCCAGCTATCCAGTGCCTTGTGATTGGCCGGAATACTGCAAGCATCGTAACATGATGCCACATCCCAGCACTGATCAGAGAAACAACAAGCACTACCCTTCACTGCTAAAAACTCACATTTGAATAGTAAGAAGCAGCTTCTTTTAAGAAGGAAACATAACTTACTTAAATGTTGTGAGTCGTCAGCAGCAGACTGTTCTTGCAGAGGTAGAATTGCCTCACTTTCTAGTCTCTGTGCACAGCCAGCATAGACAAACATGACGCCTGCAGTGACTCTACAGCCAGAATAATAGCTCCGCCTTCTTTCTTTGCGTAAACATTTGGGTGGTGCTTAAAAAAAAAAACACTCTGTGATGTAGAGAAGTGGGGGCGTGTTAAAGTGAGCTGTTTTTAGGGGCGTGGACAAGTCATAACTTTATAAAGAAAATCTCTTTGGTTTTGAAACTTTAATCTTTGCAACTTAAGGGATCTTATCTCTGCACTAACAGCTTGAAGCACTCAAGTTTTTGGCTCACTTTTTAGTTCATAACAGCATACTTTTAAATATTGTTCAAGTGTAAGGGTAGCACACTATATATAATGAGAGTTAGATACTTGAAGCACGTTTTTAGTTTATGAAGTTTTACTTTGAAGTATATTAGGCATATTTATACTGCAAGCATACTTGAAAGTGAAAGTTCACTATTTATATATATTTTATATTACTAATTTAATTTGTATCCGTTTCTTTGTGGGTTATCAGGTTCAGCATATGTTAATATTCAATGTTACATTCTTACAAAACAAGTTTTGTGGTGTTACCATGGTATAGTGATGTATCATCAAATAATACTGTGGTAATATGTCCAAAAAGCATATTAATACCACGGTTCTTTTTGTAAAACAGAGAGCTGCTGGAGCGAATATGCTGATTTGTAATTCTTCATGGCTCAAATCGCTAAACACCCTCCAAATGTCCATTCAGCACTTCCATGCTTCAACAGACAAGTTCTAACAGGTAAGAGTGTGTTTTAATTATTCTTACTCTGTGAAACTTCTGTCTGATTGCTTTTTCCTCTGATCCTTGTAAAAACATCTTTTTGCCTATTACCCAATTAAAATGGGGCTAAGAGGTTGAACGGCGAAACGTACGAGGAGCCCCGGAGGATTGCGTCCACCTATGAAAACTGCAACTGGATTTTAGAAGATTTCATTTGGATTTAGACTTCATGCTTCAGAGTCTATTCTAGGGAGGCTGGGCTGCTTTGAGCCTAATTTCAGACCACTAAGAAAATGATTTTCCGTATTGCTGAGTGTTCTGTTGTCTGAAACCTTCGAGGCAAAGATTTTGTTCACACTCTTTTCCACATGAAATAGGACATCTAACATTAATCTTAAAAGAATATATTCTTCCTTAACACTAATAGCAAGTAATCTACTATAATTTTGCCATGTCATCATGTCCCTGGATCAACATACTTCAATACCAAAATGACATAATTTTAAGTAAAATATTTTTTATTCCTTGCAATGCAATTAAATTGTGGCTTTTTTTGTGTAAATAAAAAAAACAGGCATTTTTTTAAGTTAAATACAGCTTCTCTTATTGCAGTGAAATTACATTTAATTAAATTAAATTGAATTACATTTTTAAAAATGAATAGAATAGAATACATAAAATCAATAAAACAATATAAATAAAATAATAAAATAAAAACAATAAAAACAGACATAATGGCTTCAATTATAATATAATATAATTTAATATATACATTTTCTTCTTTCTTTTTTTGGTGAAATATAACCTGTGCATATTTCTGCGAGATTCACCTGTTTCTAAATCACTGTCAGTCCAGTCAGGTAATATGTAAATGTCCAAGCACATTTCCGCAGCTTTACCTATTCCCCTGTGATATCCTTGGCGAATTTGTCTTAAATGTGCTTGACAGGAACATTAACCTCAGTGTCAAGACTCAGATTCACTACATGCAGTGAAAATATGCCTGAGACGAAAAAAAATCACCCCATTTAAATAATAAATGAGAGTCCTCACTCGACCTTTCTCCTCGGGTTGTGGAAGGTGATGTATGGTGCCCCGGCAGGGACACACCGTACGGCTGGATAAGCCTGAACTGAGGCAGTAGAAGGAAGCTGATGAAAAGCTAAGCTGAAAGAAGCAGGTCCTCTGACAAAAAGCCTCAAGTCTGAGTGAGATCGACTTTATCTCCTGCGAGTAGAAACATAGTCGTCCAAAAGGAACTGCCATGGTCAGACACAAGATTAGGAAGAGAGGGAGAACTTAAAAAGGCCAGGTTAAAACAGGTTGGATGATTTTTGTATTTTTATACTACATCACTCTATCTAGCCACAATCACAGCACTTGTAGAGAAAGTAAGAGTATTTAAATAACTTTAGTTGGTGCAGTCATCTCCCATAATGCATCTGGAAAACAAAGGCTTTAAAGTCAATGATAAAAACCCATTTGCAACCCAGTTTACTTCTACAAGCTTAAAAAGTTGTATAAAAATACAAATATAGCTAAATAAATAAATAAAATTTAATTATTATTATTATAATTGTTGTTGTATTTTACTAATTGTGCAAATAATATAAAATTAATATTAATATGACGTTAAAAAATATTAATAGAAAACTGCATTCATAATAAAATAATTTTATTAAAATAGTTGAAAATTAAAAATATATATGTTATTAAAAAAAGTTATTATTATTATTATTATTAAAAATCTCACTTTATATTCTTCCTTTTTGAATATAAATCACATTATAATTTAATAAATAAAAATAAAAATGCATGTGTTATCAAATTATTTAATTTAAACAGTTGATGTGTTGTTCTAAGTTTAAACTCCAACTCAGCACCTTTTAAAATAAAATATTTAATGGTAATAAAATTAAATGAAAATAGAATAATCAAATTTTTGTATTCTTTTTGTTGTTGTTGTTCTTGTCTTTTACTAATTGTGCAATTAATATTAAAATAATATTAATATCACATTAAAATACAATAAATAAAAATAAAAATGCATGCATAATAAAATTATTTAATTAAAATGGTTGAAGATTTAACTCCAATTCAACAACATTTAAAAAAATACATCTAATTGTAATTCAATTAAATTCAATTCAATTTAATTTAATTTAATTTAATTTAATTTAATTTAATTTAATTTTTTAATAAAATAATTAAATTAAATTAAAATATAAAAAGTTAAAATGGGATTTACTTAGGGGGAATAAAAATTCCTTATTTTTGTATAAGTGAAATACAGGCTGTGTAAGTTTTTTTCTAAATCAGATAATATGTAAACATCCAAAAATACTTCCGCAGCTTAAATTGTTCCCCTAAGTAATCTGTATTAGATTTATCTCATTTACAAATGCGAAATGGTGTTCAACAATGGATGAGAATTAATTTCACCCATAAAGAGTTGATTGGAGTGCGAAAATGTGCTGCTTTTATATCATGAACAGAACATAGTTCTTTAACATTATCCAAAGCAGCACGACCTTTACACAAGGTTATTTCATAATCATAGCCAGTTACTGCGTTTCGATGAAGGATGAATCATTCTCAATAAAACTAGAAACATGCATTAAGAAAGTAAGATTTCACATTGACTTTTAAGTAAATAATGACTCATTTGTAGGTACTGTATCATTTAATAGCAGTGTTTTTGCTATTGATTCGCCAGGCGCTGAAACCTCGTGTGTCTTTTTATGGTCTACCACCTGTTCTGTGAGTGTCTGGAGTGTTTTAATTAAACTCTGTTGCCGTTTGTCTGACACTGAGTTATAATGGACCCGCTGTTCACTACAGTACGATTCCATATTGATAAATAAATAATGAAAGTGTCCGGCTGCATATTTCTCTCCGTCTCCCGGCTAACCTTTGAGCGACAGTGAACTGTTTCTCTAATCACTCATTACACTGCTCAGTATTGAATTTCTGTTGCAACGCTCTTGCTTTGCATAGAGGCGGCTAATTAATCCAAACCCCCAACCGCGGCCCACAAAGACAATAGCAGACACAGAGACACATGCTAATGCGGCCCGAAAGGGGTTTGGTGACAGTGTCCGGCTCTAAACATCACGCCCTCAAAACCTGGTCCTTACAGGTGCATGAGATGCTTAGCTGCTTTTTGTCAAAGGATTCACACAAGTTAGAAAGTGCTTCATTAGGATCAGATTAGCTCTTTGTTGGTTGGAAGTGAAAACAGCCCTGTGCAGTTGTCACGGAACAACTTTAATTGCAAGTTTTAACAATGCCGCTTTAATTTTGCAGAGGCTGATGATAGCGTAGACTAATTTAAGCTGTCTGAGGTTAATGACTCCATTAGTTTAAATGCAATGAGCTTTAATCATTTCCAGCTTGTCGGACCCCACCATTGCTCTGCTTTGGTGAAAACTCAATTTGACCAATGCATTTGCTTAACCCTAATAAGACTTTTTTTAATCAACAGCTCCAATTATTATTATTATCATTATTATTATTATTAATTTAATTAACATGCAATCAAAATAAATACATAATTAATAATGTAAAAACATGTTAAAATGTCCAATTAAACAATAAAATTATTAAATATTAAATTAAATTATTAAAATAAATAATACATAAATAATAGTAATAATAAAAATAAATACAAATAATAATTACAATTAAATACAAATAAACAAACAATATAAATAATAATGAAATAATACAAATATAACTTAAAAAGTACATCATTTTTAAGTTTAAAGTGGGAGTTATGCTTGTCTTGT
>JAUMHG010000092.1:4654814-4666705 GCA_032359395.1 Enteromius anoplus | reverse complement strand
CATCCCACCCTCCATCAATCCATCTCTCTCTCTGTTCATACATCTATCCATATATCATCTCTCTCTCTCTATATAATCCATCCATCGCTCCATCCATCTCTCTCTATTCATCCATCGCTCCATCCATCCCTCTCTCACTCTGTCCATCCATCCATCCATCCATAAATCCATCTCTTCCTCTCTTTAATCCATCCATCCCTCCATCCATCTCTCTCTATTCATCCATCGCTCCATCCATCCATCTCTCTCTCTGTTCATCCATCCATCCATATATCCATCTCTCCCTCTCTATAATCCATCCATCGCTCCATCCATCTCTCTCTATTCATCCATCGCTCCATCCATCCATCCCTCTCTCTCTCTGTCCATCCATCCATCCATATATCCATCTCTCCCTCTCTTTAATCCATCCATCGCTCCATCCATCCCTCTCTCTCTCTGTTCATCCATCCATCCATATATCATCTCTCTCTCTCTCTATAATCTATCTATCACTCCATCCATCTCTCTCTATTCATCCATCGCTCCATCCATCCCTCTATCTGTTTATCCATCCATCCATCCATATATCCATCTCTCTCCCTCTCTATAATCCATCCATCCATCGCTCCATCCCTCTCTCTCTGTTCATCCATCCATTGATCTCTCTCTGTACATCAATCCATCTATCCATCCGTATCTCTCTCTCTCTCTCTCTCTATAATCCACCCATCCATCTCCCTCTGTTCATCCATCCATCCATAAATCCATCTCTCTCTATATATTATCTATTCATACATCTATCGATCCACCATCTCTCTCTATCATCCATCCATCCATCCATCCATCCAATCACCCACCCACCCAATCATCCGACTACTGTGTCTATCCATCCAACAAGCATCTGACCAACAGCTTTGCTTCTATCAACATCTGGTATGGAGAAAGCTGGTATTTCACTGAAATGCTGTATAACTGAGACTCTTGAGCAAAGTCTTCTGAAAGCACTCACTTGCTTCTGTTCCTCTCCCAGACTATCCCACATAGAGGCCACGATCTTGGAGACGTCTCCGAAGGTGGCGTTAGGGTTCTGGCCCTTGATGGCGGCCTGAGTGTCTCTGAAGAAGAGTGCGTAGGCTGAGACAGGCTTCTGTGGCTCGTTGGGATCCTTCTTCTTCTTCTTCTTCTGAGGTTTGGGCTTGGCCTTCATCATATCAGAGGAGGGTCGCTTCTCTCCTGTGATCTGAAGGAGAAGAGAGAAATTACATGAGTATTTGCCTCAGCAAGACATGCAATTCAACAGACACGTTTCACATTGCTGGGAATCACTCTAGCTCAGTTTCTTCGAAGTATGAAAATGAAATATTAAATGCAAGTGTTGATATCTAAGAGTTCTTCGAGTGCGTCTACACCCACAGCCTGCGTCTCCCAGCATGCACTGCTCTTCCAGTTATATGCATGTTTGGCTATGCAAATGCTGGTTGTCTTTTATCTGCAAACATCATGAAATAAAAATGGGATGCACTGAATTCCAGAATGCTTTCAGTCAAGCGCCCGGCGCTGTAATCTGCTCTGACAGCTCATGGACTCTCTTCAGAGCTCTGAAACATTGCGGCTGAAATTGATTTCTTAATGCAGAGAGTCCAGCAGACGTTGTTAATATCCCATTTGAATCAGTGCTGCATCATCTCATGTCTGATGCGCACTAATCTGAGTTTCTTCGTCTAAAACCGCCGTGCATTTAAAATCAAGAAATACGATTGCATTATTTAAACGGGTGGAAATGAGGATAGAAAAAGTGGTGGTAAGAAACAAAGGGACAATGCATCTTTGTCTTTAACAGGACTGAAAACACAGTTGAAGCAAATGAGTGAAAGAGGTTTCTAGGGCAGAACTTGATGGTTAGATAACATCATTCCCTCTCATCAGCATTTTCAATGTATCCAAAAAAAAAAAAAAAAAAACTAATTTGAAGAGAGGAAATGTAGCATGAAAGGCTGGATGATGCTCCATTAAAACAGACCGCTGTATAATCTCCATACACGTATGACTTTACATGTGATTTAAATGATAATCATCATTCAAAACAATATTCAGAATCATTTATTCAAAAATATGTTGTAAAGTTAACCTGAAATTAAAAGATGTATCTGTTTTCTTAAAAGATTTGAGAAGCATTATAGTTAACTATAGTTAAAACTGTAACTCATAAATAAATGAATTAAACAAAAATAAAATGTTAACTGACATGAAATGCATGAAAAAAATGCATGCCAAAGACAATATTATTATTTTAATTTAGTTTAATAAAATAACTAAAATGGAAATAAACATCTGTAAAAATTACATCAACATGCAAAAGAAATAATAAAACAACAAAATGCTAAAACTTTAACTAAAATTGAAATGAAAATGAAAATTTAACCCAGTCTATGAAACAAATACTCTTGTATCTTTTTAATTATATATTAAAATTAGAACAAAATGACTTTCTCCTCTCAAAAGATGGACCAAAAATAGTGCTTATAGTGGTGCGTCCAAATTTTATTCCAATCAAATGTTTGCCAGAAAAACTCACATTTTAAAAAATGGAAATACATCAACATAAATATATTTTTGCATATCCAAAATGAAGCTGTCGGTGTAAATTAATCAAATTGCATTCTAAAAATATGAATGTGAGCATGCTGTGTGTGTCTCAAATCTATCATGAGATTGATGCAACAAAATACAGAGTGAGGTTCTGATTGGAATCAAATCCAAACATGCTGTCCGTACATTTTTTTTCTCTTTTGCACAGAGAATGTGTTGAGTATGTAGTATTGTGCACTTGTGGCAGCACTGAGAATGCAATGTTCATCCTTCCTTGAGTTGTTTTGTGTTTGCATTCATTTTAGTTTTACTCACTAGTGAGTGCATGACTGTGTGTACTCTTTCCACAGGCTTACACAGGTCCCTTACAGAGGTGCACAGCTGCATATTTCCAAACTAAAGGATTCAATTAATGCACGCAAAAGCACACGTCCACATGCATGAATATGCAAAACATATGTCAAACACAAGCTAAAAGGCAGCACTTGCATTCTGGAATGCAGCCATTAAAAGCTATAGATTTATATACATAGAATTTAATTAAGTGCAAACAAAGCCACATATGCCACGTACGGCACATTCCAGAGGAAAATGAAACGCAGGGTGGATGTGTTTGCGTCGGTGTCACAGAGTTTAAATACATTAGCGTGCATTCGTACGTGTCAATGAGCAGAGCATGTCCACTAAAAGAAATACTGCTGGGAATGAAACGTGCTAATTGTTATTATTAAAAAGCACCAGGACTGAAATACTTCTTTCGCTAGTTTGGCTGGCTTTTTGAATCCACCCGGACCAGGTATAATTGCACCGGACTTTGTGCTGCATTAGGCCGGACTCTTCCATAAGCCCGCTGAAGAACAATGTAATTTAAACATCATGTAAGTTAATTCACTCTTTGTGTTCTTCAATCCAATTAAGCATGCAGCGTCTCGATAATGAGGGATTTCGAGCAGCCTGCGCATTACATGCAACATTCAAATTAAATTCAAACTGACACTTCCAATAAAAGAAGAGGATGACGGACAAGCAGGAGTAATTGGTTTTCTGGGACAATGAAAATGAAAAGAGGGATAGAGAGGGAGAGCGAGAGAGAGAGAGAGAGAGAGACAGAGTAATGTTTTTGCCAACAAATCACAGGGAACAAAAGACGTCAAGATGTGAAGTTAAAATGCAGAGATTTGTAAACACTATTGAGACGCACGCAAAATCGTTTGCTTTTAAATAAATAGGGGAAATTATTCTCAAATCATTCTCAAAGCCGTTTATGCTCCTCTACAGAGCTGATTCCGGAAGTAAAAAATAAATTACAATCACAGATTTTAAACGATAAAATAAACCTTTCAAGAGAGAGCTGTGGTGAGATCGCTGATGATATATGAGGATGATTTCAACTTTGCTTGTGTTTAATAACCAAATTCCTAGTGACTAACCATCCTGCCTCTAACTCTGATGAGAGAAATCCACCAATCAGGGGAGCTTTAGTTACCATAGAAACCGAAATAGAGCTACTATATATAGATTAAAGACTATTCTGCTCATCAAGGCTGCATTTAATTGATTAAAAATACAGTAAAATTGCAAAATATTTTTAACATTAAACATTTTCATGTGAATATAGGTTAAAATGTCATTTATTTCTTTGATCAAATGTGCATTTTCAGCATCATTAGTCCAATTTTCAGTGTCACATGACTAATTATTATCTGGTGCTGGAAACAGTTGTGCTGCCAAATAATTTTTTTTTACACATACTGTAATTACTAAAGTGAACTAACAAATATTATTTACTGTACAAATTAATCACGGTTCACAATAATTACCACGAATTGACAATGTATTTTATGTACACATTTATTACACACAAAAATTGCTTTTCTGAATTAGATTTTTTGTTTTGTTTCCAGCAAAAAATGTAAAAAAAAAAATCTTAAATCAAGAAGAACCAGTAAAATTATTGTCTAGTTTTCAGAAAAAAAAAGAAAAAGGTTTTCCTTAGAACAAGCTAAATGGGGTAAAATAAATAATCTTACTTCAAACAGAAAACAAAATTACTTTGCTTACAACATTGGCAGATTATTTTGCTTGTTAAAAGCAAATCTCACTTTGTGTAAAAAAAATAAAAAATAAATAATAATAATTTTAATATATTTTAATATAAATCTAAGTAAGAGACGAATTTGTGCAGTGTGTTTATAAACCAACATCAATCTCCACGAATAAACACTATAAAAGCATTGTTAGTTCATGCATTGCAATTAATTATTTTCTTACTTTATTTTTTGTCTTGTTTCCGGCCAAAATATGTAGAAATTCTTAAATCAAGAAAGAAACATTTGTTGACTTGTTATAATAACAAAATAGTCAGAATAATGCACCGGTGGGGTAAGCTAAATAATCTTGTTTTCTGTTTGAAATAAAATAATTGAGCTCTTCCCATTGGCAGTTTTTCTGTTGTTGTTGTTGTTGTTGTTGCCTGTTTCAAGGAAAAACACACTTAATTTTGACTTGTTTTTCTCAAAACAAGACACAAATTTTGACTTGTAATCTGGTGATACTTCAGAATAGGTAAGACTTGTTAACAACATTTCCTTAATAATCTTAATTTGCTGCTTATCAATAGTTAATAGTGCAGTAGTTAAGTTTATATATTGTGTAGGATTAGAGATGTAGAATAAGACATTAATATGTGATTAATTAGCACTATTACATGGCTAATATTCTAGTAATATGCATGCTGATAAGCAACTACACTGCAAAACCATTTTTTCTAGCTTAGATTTTTGGTCTTGTTTTCAGCTAAAATATAAAAAGAAATCAAGAAGGATTTTTAGACAAGTAGAATTAGCCAATATTAAGTGAATTTTAGTTTGAAACAAGCAATAAAATCACTTAATTTTGATATTTTGGCTGGAAACAAGACAACAGGTGTAAATAAGAAAAGCATTTTTGCAGTGCATTTATAAATCAGCATCAACTTTGATGAATAAATGCTGTAAAAGCGTTGTTAGTGCATGATGCCAAGTGCATCAACAAATGCTTCTGTAAAGTGTAATCAAGATCTCAATCTAATCAGAAAGTGCTGCATTAAATATGGTGCAGTTCCGCGCAGTTAAATGGCAGCGCTTCGCTGTTCTTGTACCTTTGAGTGGTACTTTGCTTCCTCTTCCTGGGCGGAGCTTGAGGGAGAGGGCGTGGCTGACTGACTTCCTGACGATGACGGGGAACCGTGAGTAAAGGAGCCTTGGCCAATCTGAGAGCTGAGCTGGGACAGGGCGCTCATGGGATGGGGCAGTATCCGGGCAGATGGGTTTATCATGGGGCTGTGACGGGGGTAATGACTGCCCGCCTGCCCCGCAAACATCGGCATCTAGGGTGAGAGAAGAACACCAGACTTTACTAGGAGAAATTTTGAAGCCAAATAACCAATTGAGGCCAATCTACAAAGACACTAGTTTCTTCCCTCACCCTTTGAAGCGGCCGCCTGATTACCAGTGGCTAGTTTAGTCAACTCTATATTGCCTTTTGCGCTACAAAAATCGTTGACTCGAGCGCGTACTGTACAAAGCTGTGCCGAATAACAACGCATGTGAACCCTGGGGTTTTGAAAGTGTCCTTTATAGTTTCAACCTGACTTCTATCATAAACAGATTAGAGAGAGATCTAGATAGATAAGCGTCATTTACAGTAAGTCATCAACCACACTCCACTCAGCATGAATTTCAAAGCTACTTCAGAAAGCCACAGTGCCATTGGTGCTCGGCCCGGAAGAATCCCAGAGCAACCACAATAGTGATTTGACAACTAAAAAGAACAGTATGAGTTTACCACATGATACCTTCACATGAGCTAAATAAACCATAAATCCAGAAACGGTTATGAAAATGACCATATATAAAGCAAATAGCACTTGTATGCAGACAAACGCACTGCATTTTAGTGCAGGACAGTTAACCAGGTGCTAAATGCACTGAAATACACCAGAATTGCGTGCAACTTGCATTTCAGCCACAATTCATTGCATTTCACAAAAATGCAACGCAACTCCTTATTTTGTATACATTAGTATTACCATACAGTAAAGCAAACACCCGTTATATACAGTATATAGAGTAGAATTCACTAAGCAGTGCGTTTGCATCTTGCCATTGAGCATCGCTATTTAGCACCAGTCAAACTTGATAAGTGTTTAGTTGATAAAATGCACAACCATGCACCTCTATTCACGCATAAGAATTATCAAAAGTATTTACATGAATACAGAATGAATTGCACAGGTCGATTCTAGTGGATTTTAGTGCATTTTTTACTACAATGCAATGCAACTGTTTATTTTATATACATTAGGATTATCATCCAGTACATACAGTAAAACAAATTCCACTTTGACAATTTTCTAAGAATGAATTGTAGCCGAAATGTAAATTTCATGCCACAATTCTTATGCATTTCAGCACCTGCTTTATTTTTTTTGCACTCAAATACAATGTAACTCCTTATTTTACATGCATTAATATTACTATATATGCATACACAGTAAAAAAAAAAAAAAAAAACCTACATACCGTATACATAAAAGAGAATAAATTGTGGCCGAAATGCAATTCTCCATCTTGGAACTATGTATCCTGTTAAAACTATTTGTGAGTTTGTAGTTAATAAGACACACCGTTTTGCATGGAAATACTATGCATAATGCTTTTATGCACGTTTAACCACATATGCAATAAAGCAATATCTACTTGTATAAGCAGAAGGGACTTCACAAAGAATAAATTGTGGCCGGAATGCAATTTGCATAGTGCAAATAATTTTTTTGCACTTGTCTTTCATATGCATCACTATTACCATACGCACCATATATAAAGCAAAAAGATAGATACATAGAGAGAAATGTAAAACAAAATCTACATCACTATTTTGGTGCATATAGCACCTTTTTTGGCTACCTGTGGGTGTTTACTTAATAAGATGCAAGTGATACATGGTGATGCAAGCCTTTATTTAACGTGCATTAGTATGCAATTTGCATGGCACAATTCTCAATCTTGCAAATGTGCATTTAGCACCTTGATTGTGGGTGTTTAGTTAATTAGGCACAGGTTTTTGCCATGCTGAAATTCCATGCAGCCCATATTTTATACACATGTGTACCTTTCTATCCCAAGCGTAAAGAAGAACATACAGACACTCTTTGATGAAGCCAGGCACAGCTAAATCAGTTAATTTGCTAAAACTGCAGCAATTCTCGTTTCACTCCAATCCCGAAATCCTCTCGAACGAAGCATCTGTAACTCGCGTATTTTAATATTTCACCGTGTTTCATTTCCACCGCCGCTCTTCAAAAAGCATCTCATCAGGAGATGTGAGCGGATGTCGACGGCAGGCCTGCGAACGGATGTATTCATTTACACATAAATAGGAATACTTAGCCAACCACGAATCAAAAAGAAATAGAAATGGAGGGAGAAAGTTGATGAACCAGCATTTATTAGCGCCATGCAACATTCACGAGCTGAGCTGAATTAAACATTACGAATCAACTGTGTGCTTTTAAGATGATTAATGAAGTCGGAGAGGTCTGGGCCGAGCAGCTCATGGTAAACATTACCGTAACGCCTGTGATCTTAGCGAGAGCTTGTAATAGCGCTAATTAACCTCTCAAGACTTGCTAATAGATGAAATTTAAAATGAAAGAGCAAGAAAAATGCACAGCTTTTTGTCAACGCGGATGAATTAGCCTGGAAATCTACACGACATAGCAGACCCGAAACAAAGGCTTTCCTCATTTAGACGGTTTTCAGATCTCCGGTACTCAGCAGCTCGTCCGAAAGCAGCCCAAACACAACCTCCAACCTCAAATCAAATTTCAGCAACACCATTAGTTCAATTTTCAAATGCAGCGAAGTAGCTTTAATGTTGGAGAGAGTGGGAGAGAGAATCCATTAATTTTCCATTTTCCGTGGAGTTGCTCTTTAAGGGCTTTCACAAACCAAGAAGCATTGAAAAACCAATTAATCAAACATGAATGGCCTATCATAGCGACGGCAACCCCATTTCCATAGCAACCGCTGCCGGCCAAGAGCATCACCCTGTTCTTTAATCTGAGCGCCGAACACACAAAAGACAAGAGAGAGAGAGAGAGAGAGAGAGAGAGAGAGAGAGAGAGACGGCCGGCGAAGCCAACGGGCTCATTGAGTGAATTTTCATATTACGGACGAATTCTGTGATTGGAACCTTTGTTGGGACAAAAGGTAGCGGGACGACTCTGCGAAAACCACCAATCTATCACAGTCTATTCTCTCTCTCTCTCTCTCTCTCTCTCTCTCTCGCTCGCTGAATAATTGATGCTATTTGTTTCCAAACCATCATTGCAGAGCCGCCGTCCCGTTTAAAATTCTGAATATCATTTCAGTACTGTTGACTAGAATTACTGGCTCGTATTTTGCACGGTGCGAAAAATAAAAGCAGAATCCAGTGCATCAATGCACGCAGTAACAGTGTTTCCTTCAACAGGGATGTGCTAAATGCTCGAGACAAAGTCAGATAATTGGCTGTGACATCTCGAGATCTCGAAATCAGGAACTATTCTCAAAGTAAGCATCTGCGGCTGTTGTATTTTAATGTTTCGTTTCCATCGCCGCTCTTTCAAAAGCAGCTCAATAACCACGGCTATTGAGTTTTGTTTATATATTACACCGCGTTATAGTTATAGAGTATGCTTAATGAGGAAATTATATTTCAGTCGTTCATGTGCGATGATGCTTGGCAATTATTTTGTGAAAGTTGCTGGCAATTTCTGAATAAAAATGTCTTTCTGCATTCATTTTTTTTAGATGTACCTTTAAAATAATATATAAAGTGATTTTAGCTCAGTTTATTGGTAACACTTTACAGTAAGGCATTATTGGTTTAAAATTAGTTAAAGGCATTACTAAGCATGAACTTATCATTAGAAATGCTTCTAAACAAAGGTTTACAAACAAGTTTTTTTTGTTACAGTGAAATGTATTTTTGTTACATTTCAACATAACAGATTGAAATCAAAAGCTGCATCTGTTAATATGCATTAATTGCATTTTTATGATCTAAGGTCATCAAGATGAATAAATATGTTGCTCATTGCTAGATGCATCATTAATGCATTAACTAAAGTTAACTAATAGGACCTGATGTCAGTTTATTTAACATACTTAAAAACTGACCACGCTGCTTGATTAACTAAATTGAAGGACATAATCATCATTATTTACTGTTTTGTCTTTCATTTTAGCATTAGGCTTTTATCATTTCTCTCACACACTATAAAGTCATTCCGCTCATATTTCACATTAAATAAGAAATTTCTAAGCGAAGAAAATCGTCAAACGAGTGAGCGTTTTGTTTAGAGCGTGCCCGGCCCTGTTATTCCAAACCACATTTGCTTTCAATTTATTTGGAGTCACGGTTATAATTAAAAGAATAAAGACGTGCACCTTCAACAAACGACTTCTCTCTTTACCGTCAATTTAGACAAAGCATCGAATCGTTAAACAAACAATATATTGTCTGCTGCCTGCTTACTGCACATTTAGATGACATATTGAATATTTGTTTTTAATGCCTTCTGTTTGCAGAGAGACAGAACGAGAGAAACTGATCAATAAGTGAGAGTGAGAAAGAAAACATGTGAGCGAGCGAACGAGAGAGAGAGAGAGTGATGGGTTCAGGCTATATAAAGCAGGTTGGATGGCTGTACAAACATCATGAAACAGTCTCACAAAGGTTAGCCGTTGCCATAGGTACTGTATGCTAATTACTTAATGGTATAATCCTTGATAGGGGGGATGGTGATGATGCATGCTCGGACCGGGCCATGTGACTATATTTATCTTGTTTATTGGCAGGAATGATTTATGTTACCTACATGTGAAGAAACGTGCACTTATGGAGTAAAACACAGAGATGGATACTTGACTAAGTATTCTTAAAACAAGATTATTATCTACAATATTTGCAAAAACAGGTGACTCTATTTTCTACAATTTAAAGCCATGTATTTTATCATGTGTTTATATCGAATATGCAAATTGCATCCTGGCTTTACTTGATTCATCAGAATCTCATCATATAAATATCAGCATTTGCACAAAATATTCAAGTCTCTGAACGATCAGGAATAGTCTGACACGCAAAAAACTATTATGCAAGCTTTTTAATATTTTGTCTAAAGGATCAATAAACAGTTTTATAAAATTAGCCTGTTATTTTTTCATTTGTCAGGCTTGACAGGGTTAAGCTTGTTTTTGTAACCCCCTGAGTAATTAGTTTCGTCTCGTTTTAACCATTAAACGTTCGATTTCTCCGGCAAAAGGCCTTCATTTTTCTTCTCCAGTCAATGCATTGTGTTTTAATGATGCTGAAATGTTTATACTGGAAAACAAGACAAAGTACTGATTAAGAAAATGTTTTTTTGCTGCGGGAAGCGTTTAAGACACGCATTGAGCAGAGAGTCTCTGTTAGGAAACTTCATTTCCTGCTCCTCTGTTGTGTCTCCAGCTCTTTGTATTTGATGTTCATCGCAGCCAAATAGAATCCAAATAACAACCGTCATCCAATTATGAGCTTCACACCGAGTGTGTGCGATATCTCAGCACTACTGTGTGTGCGACTGGACTAATGCTTTACCTCCAAACCAGAGTAAAGAGACGTTTCAGGTCACGTTCGTTAACTATGCCATCATCATCATCTAAAGTACAGTGTCTTTCATTGACTGACATCCAGATTTGTGGAAAGCACACCGTTCTAGAAAGTTGTAGGGTGTTTTGCATGAATTATAATGCGTTATCAGTATAACCTGTGACATGAATTACTGCTAAAAGAAAGAAATTGTACCCAAATTATCATGTATGTAGCTGCGTGTGACAATTGTTCGGGTTACAGGATAATTCAGTTACATTAGTTTGTGGCTGTGCTCAGAATAGCCACTTCTGAAGTATGTAGTATGCATGTAGTATGTCTCTTCAGACCTACAGAATGAACAGTATACAACCGGAGCACACTGCATACTGTTTCCCACAATGCAATGGGCTTTCCGTTCTAGTGACAAATGAATCGTAAGTAATATCTGCTGAATTGGATTAAAAAACGCACTTGTGAAAAAATAAAAATGCATGAGCTATTTCTAAAAAGCCTGAATTTAACATGTATAGAAATAATGGTGTTTGTCAAAAAGATTTAAAAGTAAAATCTAGTGTCAAATGATTGATCACGTCCAAAATAATAGGTTTATTTACATAACATATGTGTGTATACTGTGTATATTTATTACGTGTGTGTATATA
>JAUMHG010000092.1:4628035-4640990 GCA_032359395.1 Enteromius anoplus | reverse complement strand
AGGTGAAAGTCACCATAGCTTGTAGTATAGACTCCAACCCAACTTTGAGAATAGATTAACGGCGATAATTTTTTTATTGCGTGATAAGAGTCTCGCGTTAACGCCGATAACGGCCCACCACTAATATATATATATATAGATATAAATTTGCCTTGCCCAAAAATCTTATTTCTCTGTTTTTGCGTGTTTATCTTGTCACTCACCGGATTGTATAAACCATATAAACCAAATTATAATGTGGTTCTTCTATATATTTAGTGACTTAAATGTGAGGAATATTCCATTGAATTTGGTGGAAAAACATTTCAGATGATTACTCTTTGTGCAAATCATAAATTATTTTGTTGGTAGATGTTTTTTTTTCCATTTATTTTCACGTAATTTATTGGTAATACATGAAGATTTATGCATAAATTAATGTGTGCGGGACAGACTTTTGCATTTTGTTCTAAAACATAAAAATATAAAATTTGAAGCCACTGTTCTTTTAAAGTTGCAAAATAAGGATTAATTCATCAAGCATGTAACATCCTTGTCCATAACAGCGACTTCAGGATGTCTCTCAGTAATCATAACCACTGATCTCTTGAATCCACTGAATCCAAAGCTGCTCTTCCAGAAACCCATTTTTACTGCTGGTGAATTAGCCTCCGGATCGGCCTACAAATTGACTTTATGAGCTCTATTTGACCGTATAATGTTGCAGTTCCTAATAAAGTTAGATTTTATTAGGAAGTTAAAGAGCAGCGCTGTTGTTTCCTCACTCGTTTATTTGCATAATTTGGTTAGAAGCAAAACGCGCGGCTCAAGTTACGTCTTGGTCTGAAATGAGAAACATGCTGCGATGTTATTAGTGCAGACATTGAAGTCTGTTTTAAGGCTTTGTTGAGATTGTTCTGTTGTTTGTTTGTGTATCTGGGTGGGTTTCAGTGCTTTCTTATATGTGTGTGTGTGTCGCTCTGACTTCCGTTGCATTGTGCGACTGGTTCCTGTAGGCTTCTGTGTACTGTGATAAGAGGAGAGGAAATCCTGTCAATTCCCTCTCTGCCTCTGATTTTTTTTTTCCCCTGACCTTTTTTTCTGACCTCTGATCCAGCTCATGGCGATGTGGTTTGGAATATAATCGCACAAAAGTGCAGATTCACTGAATGCAGGGCTGTTCTGTTTCCTGCCAACAGAACCTGTGTGTTTGTCCCACAAACCTCTCTCTCAAGCTCAAGGACTGTTGATCCATCTCAAACCGGTTTAGGTAGTTTTTTGTCCATCTGACACTGTCCCTGTCCTCAGGTCAAATGGACCATGGAGGTGCTGTGTTACGGCCTGACACTCCCGCTGGACGGAGACACGGTTAAGTTGTGTGTGGACGTCTACACGGACTGGATTATGGCCCTGGTGTGTCCCCGAGACTCCATACCCCAGCCCATCCTCAAAGAGCCCAACCTCTACGTCCAAACCATCCTCAAACACTTGCACAACCTTTTCCTGCCCAGGTGTGTTCGGTCTATAGTTTTAATTACCCATGATCCACTATGCACCAGATTGTTCCATGATTGCATGCTGCACACTTTCTACTGTACAGTACCTGCAGTATGTATGTGTGTATATATATATATATATATATATATGTATAATGTATAATTTTTTATTAATAATAGTAAGGGAAACACTGTACAGGTTTGCAACATTGCAACGATAATTTCAAACATTATTAATATACATGTATTAAAATACAATTTCAACGTATTAGAAATCTCATTA
This sequence comes from Enteromius anoplus, assembly GCA_032359395.1. Lineage (NCBI taxonomy): Eukaryota > Metazoa > Chordata > Actinopteri > Cypriniformes > Cyprinidae > Enteromius > Enteromius anoplus. The sequence continues at coordinate 4,639,232 of JAUMHG010000092.1, read as the reverse complement.
AAATGATTAAACATGATGATTTGCTTGTTCTGATAAAATGGCACTCCTAGAAAGTAAATAGAATTATTTATGAATTTGCACATGTAATGATACGCTTGTGTTCTGTCTAGTAACTGTCGCCCTTCCTATTTGTGCTTTCTTTCAGACCAGAGCACTTCAGCCTGGTGCACTTTAAATTGTGTCAGCAAGTGCTGTCTGCAGTGCAGAAGTTGGCACGTGACTCGAACGGCATGGCCAGAGAAACATGGGAGGTGCTGCTCCTCTTCCTGCTGCGCATCAACGACACGCTCCTGGCCCCGCCCACTGTGGGAGGTGCGTATGTCACAGACAAACTGGTGTTCCCTCTAAAACACAGCCAGGTTCTGCATTTAACTGCACCTTACATTGACTGACAAACAAATGAAGAAGGTGCACGCATTTGCATCTTAAACAAACTGCATTTTGTGTGCAGTATGCAAATGAGCTGCTTTAGTGTTATTGAGTTTCCTGTTTTACGAGAACGAGAGCAGAAATGTATAAACTTAGAAATTCAGTTTTTCTTTTTAATCAGCCATGCATTATCAGATTAATAGCAAGAGATCTAATTCTGCACATTTGTAGCATTATATTTATTCCTTGAAGTGATTTTACAATTTAAAGTTTTTTCGAAGGTTCCTTACACCAAAAGCGTCATAATTACATGACTATGTTCAGCCTTTGCAATGTTTTATTTGTTTTCATATGCACAAATATCAACCAATCATTCATAGATGCAAACTCCTCATCTTTCAGTGATTACACGCTCTTTTGAGATCAAAATAAATGAACTAACCTATATAGTCCAATGAGACAGTATTTTATGGGGGTCGGGGGGGACTTCCAAGGTTAAACAAAAAACTAAAAGTGTTGTTTAGTATTGTCTTTACTCTTTACTTTATAAACAATGTCTAAAAAGGGTAATATTTTATTTGATGTCTGAGATGTGGGGACGGTGAAGAGAGAGAGGGCAAATATTGCATTTTAGGTCACGGTTGCCATGTAATCAACCAATATTAGCACTTCATCTTTTATAACATGGGAATTTGACTAGTCTTATTCAATCTTGAAATGTTGCAACAAGATTTTTGAAAAATGACATTACAATACATTAAAGCTACAATTGAGCATGTAAATGTTTTATTAACTAACATTGACAAAGATGAATAAATAGTGTAATAAATGCATTTAATACTAATGTTAACAAATGACACCTTATTGTAAAGTCTCATGCACTTTTTTAAAGCGGTCATATGACGTTGTATTCATTTGGGGGATTCGGTGTAATGCAATGTGTTTATGTGGTTTTTCGGGGGGGAAAAAAGATGGTGTGCTCTGTAACACTCCAAAGAGAAGGGAAAACTTGAAATCATATCATGGGACCCCTTTAAAAGTGCTGTTTTTTAAACAAAAGCTCTGGCTATATGGCTAAATGAATGCCCATTAGTCCAGTAGTGCTGCTGATCGTGTAACGGCAGACTGCCTGACAGCTATGGCTGGTTGTGTCTGCTGTAGGTGGAATAGCAGAGAAGCTGGCAGAGAAGTTGATCAGCGTGCTGTTTGAGGTTTGGTTCCTGGCCTGCACACGCTGCTTCCCCACACCGCCGTACTGGAAGACTGCCCGAGAGATGCTGGCCAACTGGAGACATCACCCTCCGGTGGTGGAGCAGTGGAGTAAAGTCATCGCTGCTCTCACCTCCAGGTACCGTAGACCTGCATATAATAGCTGCAGCTTTATTTCTGCTCTTTAACTAATAGTTTTTTTAATAGGGACAACGCAGAATAGCATTTCTTCATAATATTGAGCATCAGAAGTTATGGGTCAAAGACAAAAAAAGGAGTTCAAGAATCGAGGCCAATAAATGTGTAATAATGCTGTAATTGTTTCCAATTCAGTATGAAAACTTATTCTCTTATATATTTTAATAAGTGCAGGTCAGAATAAGTATGTTGTTTCATTTTTACTTGGATATCTGTTACGCTACGATGAAACATTGTTTCCCCTGTATTTGGACGTTTTCATTTGTAACATTAAAGTAAACACTTGACTTGGATTGAATAACTTTCTATGTATATAAAATCCTGTTTGATGCAGACACCAAAATGGGACGTCTTGACCCGGATATGTATCTAGCTGATAGCTTATACTTTGGCCCCTTCGTTGTTAATGCACTCGTCTAGTAAATTTATATCCTCAGTCAGAACCATTGCAGCGTGGGAATGACTCTCGTTTGTGACACACAGTCATAGTGCTTTCGGAAACGCAGTTTCAAATCCTGTGCATTAAAGGCAAATGATTGCGTGTATAATTATTTAATCAAACAAACTGAGCACCCACTGTATGCATTGTGTAGTTTCATTTTAAATATATTTACCTTTGAACATTATTAACGAAATGGTTCACCCAAAAATGTGAATTTGAATCATTTATTCACCCTCATGTCATTACAGACGCATGCGCCTTTGGTCAATATTTGAAACACAAATCAGACCTTTTGACCACAAAATGTTGCTATGTAGTTCAGTTGAATTTATATTCATGTTTATGCATTTGGCGGATATTGAAAGTGACTTGGATTGCATTTTATCAGGTCGTGCATTCTCTCAGAATTGATTGGCGTGACCTTGCTCTACAGTTTGAGCCTTTTTTTTACTGATGTGGATGGTTTTGTTTGTTTGACCTACATCTAATTTGTTTTGTTGTCCTCACAGGCTGCTGCGGTTCATGTACGGCCCATCCTTCCCTCTGTTTAAAGTGCCGGAGGAAGACTCCAGCCTCATCCCCGCTGAGATGGACAACGACTGTGTGGCTCAGACGTGGTATCGATTTCTACACATGCTCAGGTCTGCAGTGACTTCATCTGCTTACTGTCCCAGTCCGCTGGATCAGTTCTGCTCATGATCACTCACCCAAGGTGTTCGATTATCCCTCTCTCCTTCAGTAACCCCGTGGACCTGAGCAATCCCGTCATAGTGAGCTCCACCCCAAAGTTTCAGGAGCAGTTGTTGGGGGGTAACAGCGTTCCTCACGAGGTCATTCAGCACCCCTGCCTCAAACAGCTGCCTCAGATCTTCTTCAGAGCGATGAGGGGCGTCAGCTGCCTCGTGGATGCTTTCCTCGGTAAGATCACATAACAAGGCTCTTTTTTTAATGCTACTGTGGTGGTGTTAGCATGGTATTCCATTAAGTAGCATGTAAATGAATATGGTAATCGTTCAATACAGTGGTAGAGTACCAGTTAACATTTTTTCGATAGTAGGAACGCGGTACTCATTTTCCAACTCCCCTAGAGATTTACACATTGTTTTTTTAATCCATTCAGCCGATTTCCGAGTCTGCATAGATAGCATGGTTCAGTGAAGTTGGAAAATGAGCCTATTTTCCAAAAAAGTGGCATGTGCCTTCATTTTAAAAGATATTCAAATAGAAAGCGGTTATTTAAAGCAGTAAAAATATGATTGTTTTTGCAATGGTTTAAATATAAATTAAAAAAAACATTTCCAATGTTACTGTTCAAAAACTGGTCGAGCATCTCCATAAACACATCATTGTACTTCGCTACATTTTAATATTAGATGTAAATGATGTTACTCGGCAAATACATTCAAATAGGTTTTTAATAGAGCCTTTATAGCATTTTGTCTTGTTACTCACCCCGGAAATAAAGGGAAGCTGGCATGACATTAAAAAAAAACAATCAACAAATGAACTCAGATGTTGTTTTAGTGTTTGATTTTCCTGATCGTTCTGTTTGAATCTCAGTCGCAGTGATGTGTGAACATTGGCTTTGACTGTTTTTCCATTTCTAGGTGTTGCTGTTTGTAAGAAACTCGAGTGTCATGAGTCTCTGCCCTCTTATGGTACTCATACAACTGTGCTGTTCTCTTATCATTATTACTTTTAGCTCTTTTTTCCAGAGACGTGGTGCTGCTGTAAACGTCTCTGCAAGTGAATAATGTTGCTTGTGGTGATTTAGGCCCATTTGACGAACTCGCAGTCCATCTGAAATAATTCAATTTACAAATATCACGTGATGTATGAATTTTATTTGTTACATAATATTTTAATTAAATATAATAATTTTACAGTAAATTAGAAAACATTTAGTTTAATTTGTAATAGTATTTAGCAATTTTTATTGACCAAATGCAGCCTCTGTGTAAAGAAAAAATCGAATCGATCTCATCAAAGGCAGTTTGTGCTCATAAATTAGTTGCATTCGTTTACATTAGTTGTTAAGGTATACTTTCTTATACTTTCTGTTGAGCATCAGCTCCGTTTCGATGGAAAAAAGCTATAAAGTCAGTCTGTAAACTAGATTGTGGCTGTTGCTTTAAGTCTGGTTTAATGGGTTTTGGGTTTACTCATACGTTTCAAGCATGTTCAGGCATTTAGAATCAGATTTCTAACTAAATAGTACAAGCTTCGTTTGATCAGTATGTGAGACTAATGTCAATTAGTTCTTGTTTTGAAGTGAATATTTAGTCAAAATTCATCCTGGGGATGAATATAGCAGGCAAAACGGTGTGTGACATCTCAGTTTAGATAGTTAGTTGTCATAAGTGGACATGCTCAGTGGTTTGTTCACATGTTGTGTGCTTATGAATTTCTAACAGTTCTTCAGCGGTCTTGTTTTATGTTTCCTCAGGGGTCACAGTGTCTAGGAGCAATATTCGAGACAGACTTCCCTCCATAGGTACACTAAACCTGTCCAAACCCAATCAGTTAGTGACTAACAGTGGGCTTAACAACCCAACACACTGATTCTGGACGTGTTTGGGTTCAACTTGCACATCCTGATTAGGGACAGAAATAAAAATCATTTCCATCAGTTGGAGTTTTTTAAAATGACGTTCATAATGTATGTAATCCCATTTTTTTCCCCCAGGTGTTGCTGTATCTCGGAACAATTTTCGAGACAGGCTTCCATCTTATGGTATTTGATAACGCGCCTCTGACTAATCAAGAGGGAGTTGGATGAGGATTGTAGATTGTGCGAGGTGTTTTAGATCAAAAATCCCTGTCTTTTTTTTGGAAATCAATTATCCATCTTATTAATTGCCTTGTTTTTGCTCCCATGCAATTGGTAAATCGTTGCCCAAAATGAATGTGAGCATACTTATTGGTTGGTTTCCAGTCTGCCGCTGTTCCAGCTGTCTTTTGTTTAGAAACAAAATCAAACTGGCATTTAGATGGCACTTTGATTTAAAGACCTCATGACATCAAAATGTGACGTTTAGTAGCTGTCTGTAATAATTTCTAATTAATAATCTAGCATAATTCTAGATTATGCCACAAAACACGCATCTGCATGTGTAAAATTTAAAATGAAATTAAGAATGCCATTTTAAATTAAAATGGATTAATGTATCAAATATTATTTTTTATATTTATTAAATATTAATTTTAAATATTTATTATGTGTAAATTATCTATTATCCTCATGTTTAAGCCTCTTTCTTTTGATCATGTCTGCTAAATGATTAAATGTAAAAATCTTAATTATTTAAAAAAAATAGAACAATATTGTGTGTGTATATATATATATAAATGGACATAAATACAGTATATATTATAAGAATATCTTCATTTATATAATTATATTCATACAATTGATATTCTATATACATATTTCTCATGCATAAACATATTTTTCTTTAATATATGCACGTATGTGGGTGTATTTTTATATACATAATAAATATACACTGAACACACACGCATATTATGTAAACAAAATCTTTGAGTTTGGATGCAATTCATGGCGAATGATCGCCTGACAGCATGTCATTTATTTAATTTGAGTCATAATCAGTCAGTGTGATTTTGACATAAGCTAAAGGCTATTGAGTGTTTCTAAAACAGGCGACCAGGCCTTACTTTCATGCTTTTTTAAATATGGGGGGCCCATAATATCCCGTCTATGAGGTGGAGGTGTACATGATAAAATGTCTCTAAAATATCAGCTTTCCACTTACAAGAATCAGTAAACTCTTTCGGTTTAAATGCTTGCAGAGCTTTCTGGAACATAGGATATCAAGAGGGGGATCAGTTTCATTTGCTGGCCAATGAGTATGTCTACAGAGGTTTTGGGCACATAACCAAATTTGAATGCAGGGGTTTTTCCAGCATTTACTACCAATCAGCCGCTGAGCTGTTATGCTGTGTGGAAGTCCAGCACTGATTCTGATGTCTCCGTCTCTAGTGGTTGCTCTTCACTGCATCTCTGAGACGTTTTGAAATGCTGTGAACGGGTTTCCCTCGCATTATAAGTCATGAACAAAGTCTTAATGTTAAACAGTTGTTTTATTGTACTGTTCGTTCATCTGTACAGTGTTTTAAAGGGCTCCTTTTAATTTAATGCATTATTATTATTAATAATTGATAACCTAACACGCAATATTTTGTAATCTGGTAGAAAAGGGTTAAAATTAGGATGCAAGATTGTTTCTAAGCATTGTTTGCAAAGGAAAAATAACATTGTTCACCATTCTAGTACCTTTAAGAGGAAATTAGTGAAATGAAGGCTTATAATGCGAGCAATATCTGTGTCTGAATTCAAAATTTAAGGGTTAATTCACCCGATAATGAAAATCATTTACTCACCAACATGATGATTCAAACACATATGATGTTCTCAGTGGAGCGCTATTAACGGAGATGTTTAGCAGAATGTTCACGCTGCTCTATTACGTACTATAAAGGCAGACAGTGATCAGGACTAAAAGCTATGAAGATGTGTCTGTGCGCTTTGTTGGGATTTTCACCTTCTTCGATTGTGAGAACCAGTGAAGTGAAAACTTGATGACGCTCCACAGAAAGAAAGTCATACAGGTTTAGAGCAACATGAGGGAGTGTAAATGATGAAGAATTTTTATTTTTGGGTGAATAATCCTTTTAAGTTGGTGAATCTTGCGCTAATGACCCAATCAGTACTCACCGTGAAGCATCATGGGTATACATTTTTGTTTTATGCATCTAAGGGTTTAGATGATCTATTATACAGCCTGTATCAAGATTTGTGTTTAATGATAGTGTTTCAAAGAGATGTATTGTTTGGCCTTGCTGATGATGCTGAAATGGATCTGCTGATATATTGTCCTGCAGTTTAATAAAAGTTAGGCATGTCTGCAGGTGCTTTAAGGCTGGTGTGAACTCTGATGTGTCGTTGGTTTTTAATTCTTCGTTTTTTTTGCTTCTTCACCTGTTTGATTTTTTTTCTCTCAGGTATTTCCCGCCCCCGCTCAGACAGTGCTCCGCCCACACCTGTCAATCGGCTCAGTATGCCACCGCCCCCAACCACAACCAACACTACACCCCCTCACAACCGCAGGCACCGCCCCACCGCTGTTGCCAAGACAACCAGCAAAGCCTCAACGGTATGACCCTAAAAATCAGAAGTTCTGCCCTGCCTTTAATTTGATCAGCCAATGATCAGCGATCTCTGACTAAAACTGACCAGGCAAACCAAACCGTAGGTCGTAGAGACTTGAAACTTGGAGGGATGATAGTACTTACACCACCTACAATGTTACAATCTGCCTGATGGGTGCGCTACAGCGATCAAAAGTACAAAATCATGCGTTGCTCCTTAACCTGCGAGGAGCTTGACCACTTGTTGGCTTTTATAAGGGTAAAAGAAAACATAAAAATTGCTTGAACTATACAACTGTTTATTTGATTGACTTGACAATTGGTATGCAGTGACTTTGGCCACTGAGAGTCAATAAGGACATTTGCGTATCTCAGAATTTGAGCACCTATTAGACAAGGTCAAAACTTGGTGGGCCTCTTTGACTCATGGCCCTGAAGGTCTGTGAGAAAATGGGGCGTAAACGGTTGTAAATTGCGTGGTTTTATATCATATAGATAGATAGATTTCATTCTGTACAGCCGATGCCTCTAGAACCACTGCTGTCTTAAATGAATGAGAAGTTGAAAAAACCACTGCAGTACAATTCTCTCAGCTCTCTCTGTCAAATATTATCCAAAAAATGTTGAACTGTAACCTTTGGCTAGCTATAACAGGGTCGTTTAGAAAAGGGGTGTGTCCAAATACATGCATAATTAAACAGCCTACAAATCCTAAACAAGAATTTAAAACTTTACGAAGACTGTGCAACATGCACATGTGACCGATGATCCTTAACAAGCATGCAAACGTTCACAAAGATCAGACCGTAGGTGGCGCTATAACAGTTTTCACACATACAAAAGATCTTCATGTTGCACGACCCATCTCCTCATTCTGAAAAAAACCTTGCTTGTGGTACAACCTCTGTTCATCAAATAGCTCTCTACAACTTCTCCAATCCGAGCATATGTGGTGCTATAACAGTAATAAATGCTAAAAATCATCGTACTTTATAGTAAATTAAATGGTTTAGCGGGAAAAACACTTGTTTCACTCAGAAATGCTTCACATTACTCATTGTTAACTAGTATTATTTACTCTCCGCTCCACAGACTGGTCAGACCAAAGTGTCTCACCAGCCGTCATCCACCTCTCCGCTGTCCAGCCCGAACCAGACGAGCTCCGAGCCGCGGCCGCTGCCGGCTCCGACCCGGCCGAAGGTCAACAGCGTGCTCAATCTGTTCGGTCAGTGGCTGTTTGACGCTGCGCTGGTCCACTGTAAGCTCCACTCCGGCCTGAGCAGAGACAGCAGCATGACCGGTAAGACCGTGATAAGTGTTATGAGTAGTACTACAGTCACCCTGTTTTCATTTGTTTTTCATTTCTATACTTATTTTACCTGTTGAGGGTGTTTTTATGTCCTTTTCTTTTATAAGATATTCCTACCTGCAAGATTGTACCACATTCAGGGTTCGTCTCCAGTGTTCTTACAATAGTTTAGATGCTGAAGTTTGATGAATTGCCCAAGTTCATTATTATTATAACTATAAGTTCAAGATTTTATGCAAAAGTCTGTTGATACATTTGTAAATGGATTTTGAAGCTGATGCCAGCACTCGTATTAAAGGAATAGCTAAATTTGTGCTTCCCCGTCAGGTCATCTGAGATGTAGATGAGTTTCTTTATCACATTTCAATAAATGTAACGTTGTATCAGTGTCTAAGCAATGGATGCTGTGCCGTCAGAATGAGAGTACAAACAGCTGATTAAAAAATCACAATAAATATGAAAGATTATGGACTAATGTTTTAGCCAGAAGTAATGTTTTGAAGTTAAAAACATAGATCCGTTTCTTATAAAAACCAAGACCTTTACTGCTGGGCTGGAGTGCTGTGGATTATTATGATGTTTTGGTCAGCCGTTAGGACTCTCGTTACGACAGCACCCATTCACTAGGGTACATCCATTTCTGAGACCCTGATGAAATGTTTTTAGCGAGGATATAATAGTTATCAGACAAATTCCAGTCAATCAAAGTTGTTTTCACACTTGTATGTTAAGTAGTAGATTTATGATATGCTCACATAGCTAGGTTAGGTTACAGTAGCATCCCACTGTTGAGAATGTGTGTCATCAATCTCGCCTTATTTTTTTGTTGTTGTTGATAGCATTGCGTTTTCTTCACTTGCATTGTTTTTGTTCTTGCATTGTTTTCATTTTTGCAAGATGGGTAACTGAAACTCTTTATAATGGTCTCCCTGTGTCTTGAAAAGCACAAAAGCAGAAGGAAACGTCTGAATAGTTTACTGAACTCTACTATACTGCTGTTCTTTGATTTGTTTCCATTTTATCTCTGTTATCTTGCAGCAACATTTTTCCAAATTCTTCTTTCTTATAAATCTTGTAAGTAGGAACACAAGCTTTACCAGTTGCAGTTATTTGGTTCATTTCAGTTTGGTTCATCTTTTTTGGTTTCCTTTCGTTGACACCGTCACTCGTCCATTGTTGCAGTACTTGTTTTCTTGGGGCAAGAGACTTGCGCATAAACTGCTTGAGTTAAAGGTCCGGGGAGTGTTTTGACTGCTGCCCAAATCTCATTGGCTCAACTGCAACAAATATTCAGGGTCCTGAGGTGGGCACATGTTTTTTCCGAGCATCACGTGACCCGAGAATGTTTGTTGCGCTTGATCCTTCTCCTTGATTCAACTTACCCGCCATCATTAAAACCAGTCCCTACCCATACCATCTCCTGAAGGACCTCTACTAACTGATCTTCTCCAAAGAAACACACCAACCAATCTTGTTTTGAGTTTTTGCCCAGCGTTTATTTTTACAGCTTTTGTTTTTTCCGTTAGCGTTTGATTAATTTCCTCAGTTTTCATTGGTTCTTTTTATGTTTTTGTATGGATATCTTGCATGTCGTGTTTGTTGGTGCAGTTCGTTTCAGCCATAATATGCCTTAATGTCTTAAATTAGGATGCTGGACTATAGAAATTGGCCTTTAATCAACGTTTGTCTGACATGAAATCCAACTGATAACAGGGAGACTGACCAGGAGATGTCGGAACAGCGACAGTTCAACACTTGATTGAACTTTATGGCACTGCAGTGCAATTGTGCGTGATCCGAACAAGACCGTTTCCTCTAAATAGATGCAAACGTGCTGCCGAAGCAAAAGACCCATTAGATTATCTCTCGCTTCCTATCGCTAATGAAATTAAGCAGATATCCTGTCAAATGCATGTAATAAACTCTTAAGGAAGGATGAATCTTCTGTAATGTGAATATTTATAGATACAAATGATGAAAAATATGTGGTTAATACGGTAGTGACTTTTTCACTTTCATAGGTTTCGCTTAGTGTTTATTATGTTTTTAAGCAGCATATCAGTATATTAGAACGATTTCTGATGGATCGTTTGACGTTGAAGACTGGAGTAATGATGCTGAAAATTCAGATTTGATCGCAGAAATAAATTACAGTTTACAATATTATTCACATAGAAAATAACTCTTTTAAATTGTAATAATATTTCATAATTTTACTGTATTTTTAATTAAATAAATGCAATATTGGTGAGCGTGAGAAGCTTAATTAATCCAAAAAATCTTTTGGCCAGTATCGTAAATATTTGTAAAAATCACCTTTAATTATTAGAATGTCCAACACATTTATTTCTCTGAATGCCATATGCATTTAAAGTTGAGTTGTTTCAATGCATCTCCATGTTTTGCCTGTGTAATAAAACTTAAAGCAATTTATCCAGTAATGTTAATATATATAAGAATATAAAATATATATAATTTTATAATTATAATTTTATTAT
>JAUMHG010000092.1:4611745-4627935 GCA_032359395.1 Enteromius anoplus | reverse complement strand
TGTGTGTCTGTGAGTGAGTGAGTGTGTGTTTGTGTGTGTCTGTGAATGAGTGAGTGTGTGTTTGTGTGTGTCTGTGAGTGAGTGAGTGTGTGTTTATGTGTGTCTGTGAATGAGTGAGTGTGTGTTTGTGTGTGTCTGTGAATGAGTGAGTGTGTGTTTGTGTGTGTCTGTGAGTGAGTGAGTGTGTGTTTATGTGTGTCTGTGAATGAGTGTGTGAGTGAGTGTGTGTAAGCGTGAGTGTTTGTGTGTGTCTGTGAGTGAGCGAGCGAGTGTGTGTGTGTGTTATAGTGATTATAGTGAGTGTGTGTGTCATAAATGAAGTGTGCAGTGATGAATTAGTGATTCTCTCACCCTCTCCAGGATTCTTGGTGCGGCAGACTGTAATAAACGCGTGTCGAAGGAAACGTCTGGAGAGCGACTCTTACAGCCCTCCACATGTGCGGCGGAAACAGAAGATCGCAGAAATCGTGAACCGTTATCGTGACAAACAGCTAGAGCCCGAGTTTTACACCTCGCTCTTCCTGGAGGTCGGTGAGACGAGCCTCAACCCATAAACCAACACAAACCAAGGTGGATGTCATCTGCACTCAAGTCAGAACTTCTGGATAAATAGTTTTTGTTTATGTTAATTTGGCCAAAAACAAATAACTCAACCTGTACACTATCAGTGCCCACCTGACAGGAAGATTATCAGTCTGTATCTGAGTCTCTACGTCTTCTATGAATCTCACAAAAGCCTGTCAACTGTACATTTTACCCCACTATATATATATATATATATATATATTGCATCAAGAAAATTAAGCTTTTTTTATATTATATTATTTGTGACATTGTTTTCATGGCATTTACTTCTTAAATTATCAATGCAACCTTTTTTTTCTTTATAATAATAATTAAAATAATTATTATAATTATTATTAAAAATTATTTAAATTATTCTCAAATTTTAATTACTGTAAAACCATAAAATGCTGTTACATTTTTATTGAAACAAAAGTAATGATAGGCAATACAAGTACAACCATGATATACAAATACTTAAATTAATTCATACATGATTATCTTTTGCATTTTTTTACAAGAATGTCAATTAATATCAACTCTACAAAGCGGGTTTATTTTCTTCATGCAAAGCTAATTGAATTTTTTGTGATTTTGGGGTAAAATCGGAAAGGTTGACCGGTTCGGTGAGACTCGCCCTGTTACTGTCCTTCACAACTTCATCCTGTTTAATATTTGAAGGAACATTCTCACATGAAGCCATTTCCTCTAAATGAACACTAATCTCCAGCAGCCAATGATACGATGCCAGTCCCTTCTTCTTCTTCATCCTCCTCTTCCTCTTCATGCGTGTCATTCTTCATCAGTCCGTCACCTCAGCGCTGCTGCTGCTTTCTTTCTGAACGTTGTTTGCGTCTGCAGATGACGAGGATCGACTGAGAAACTGTTAACAGCAGAAAAACCACTGAGAGCGTAGAGATTTTCAGCACACAGATACTACTTCAGCTCATAATGCATTTCAGTCGAAAGACATAAGGGCTTTTCATTTGTTCCTATTCCTTAATTAAAACACTTTCTCATCGGCCACGTTTCATTCATTCAGCATTTCCATCCTCAAATCAAACTGAACTCACTGTTATAACTGCTATAAAATATTCCTGTTCCCATCGTCATTCAGGAAGGCCTGTGTTTATTTATTTGAGTTCTCCACTCTAAAATGCCTATGAATGAGACGTCATCCAAACACAGAGCCACTTTTGATGTCCGGTTATTGCTAGTAATAATAATTATGGAAGCGATCGACACGTCACGTCTCATTTTTTGTGGTCAGAAGCTCCCTGTTAACGCTGCATTTCTTTTGTATGAACAAACTGTAAAGGCCGGTTGCTCTGAGGTGGGGGTTTTTTTCCCGTGTGTAAATATTGACGGCATGGACTGTGTATAAAGTTTGACTTTCTATGTAAATATCCGCGGGTGTGAAGTTCTGCTCACTCATCTTATACTATTGATTAGGGACGGCACAACAGATGAACGCTTGTTTGTATTTATGCCACCATATATGTGTCCAAACGAAACATTGGATATTGAATGTAACACATGTAATGAAATAAAGATTTTAATGAAGTTCTTATCAGAGACGGGCCTTGAATGCTTTGCTGCGAGCGTCTTGTTATTCTGGTTTCCTCTCATCCATCATGCTGTTATCTCATGCAGCTCTTTATGGAAGAAAACCCAATTATTACCCAATAATCATCTTGCCCGCCGGTTTTCATGAACAGGAATGAAAAAAATAGAGCTTGAAAATGAAATCAAACTACTGTTCTTACTCAACAAAAGGTCTGTGAATGAAGCAGAAAATGCTTGTTAAGTTTAGGTATTGGGGATGTAAGTTAAGGTAATGTAGAATTAGGTAAGGTAATAAAATAGGTATATGCATGCTAATAAGCAACTACTGGGGGAACTGTAAAATAAAGTGTTACCAAAAAAGGTCAAACCTTGATTTATATAGGGCTATTTGCTAATAATTTGTATAAAAAGTGAGATTATTTACAGTAATTCTATTAATCAGACAGTGTGATGTGTTTAAAATCAGCCTGTTTTATTCTGTCAGATCAGTTCATCCAAACCTATAATTATATGGAGAGTTATATTTATACCCCATTAAAAATAAAACGTTCAGCTGTAATTCAGAAATCTTAAATTTATTCATTTTTGTTGGGGAAAAATGAGGGGAAAGTAAATTTTAGCTTTATGTTTTTCATTTAACTCCTCTTTTTATGTGTATATTCTTATCTTAAAAAAACTAACACTGGCTTTTCTACTCTTTTGTGTTCTGTCTGTTTACTGTTCATTTATTATGTAATTAAAAGTTGCATTGGATAAAAGCATCTGGTAAAATAACTAAGTGTAAATATATGTGTATATATACACATGCATACATAAATGCACACATATATACATTTCTACATACATTAATTTTTTATTAAAACAATATGAGGGCATTCATTTGTGGATCGTTTCTAGAGCATGCATGTATTTCAGTGTATGTTAATGTGTTGTAGATGAAGCGACTGTATTTATTGCTCTAGATAGAGTCAGTACAGTGTAGTGGAGGATTAAAGCACACTGAAGAGCTGTTGTTCAGTGAATCAGGGTCACAGGTGCTGCCGTCGGGGGTGACCCACATGAGAGCATCTCCAGGAATACTGATTCATATATCAGTCAGGCAAAAACACTCCCGTCTTGACCACTTAAACCGCAACTAATGGGTTTAAAAAACGAATAGTGTATTCAACCTGAACTTTGTCATTAATACAGATGTCAGTTATCAACTGCATGTCATTTAAACTAGAAATCATGTTTCAGTGGTGTTTCTTCACTGTTAGATTAAGAGCTCTCGAGGGCCGCTCAGGTGAAGGTCGAGGGCCACAGTTTGTTCCATTAACTACAAAACACAATCACACAGGTGGCCCGTGAACCCTGGAGGTGTCATTAATCAACGAGGAGTATCAGAGCAGAGACAGCTTTGTGATGATAACACTTGATATTTTTGAATATAAGATAAGCCGAAGTGTCTCTAACCCACTAACAGCTGTTTTTATATGATGCCTTTTTTACACACGTGCAGTCTGATTAAATGCTTTCAAGGTATGATAATATTGCAATAGTTTGCAGTATCTAAACTATCAAATAATATAAAATAATCAAGAAAATCCAAAACGTTTTGCGTCATGATTACATGCTGTATGCCCATTGGCTGTTAAATTAATATGCAAACCTGTCATTATCTAGTTAAATATGTGCTCATTTGCATACATTGCAGGATGATTGTTGACCTTTTTAGAGTTTTAAGAGTTATCAAATCAGAAAATACTGTCTGCAGACAGAAGAGAAATGCATTGTGGTGTAAGTGATGCAGAAGAGGAAACATCTTCATCTACAGAAACAAATAGATAAAGCGCAATAACACAGTAACATTTAAGTGTGAAAATGATTGTAAGTCTATGCTGTTAAACGTGAAACTGTATCCTGACTGACTGAGGCTCACACACACACACACACACACACACTCCAGCACATACAGGACAGTGTGTGTGTGTGTGTGTGTGAACTGCTGACTCACTCAAACAGCACTGGATTCATGGCATTGATCTCCTCTGATCCGTCTGGATCAAAACCGTGTGCGTACACACACACACACACACACACACACACACTGGACATCTCTAATAATGAAAGGATGTAAGCTTCATTACAAGTGTTATCTGCAAATCAATAATGCTGGATCTTTTCGTCATATTTTAAGTAATATTTTGTTTATTTTTAGTGCACATATAAAGTCTGTTCCTCCAACCTTCTTCACAATTTTCTTAATCTAAAACCAAGCATTTATTAATCCAGTAGTAAGTCTTCTTTTTGTGGGTGAGTCGGATCTGTGACCCGAAGGTCGTGGGTTCAAATCCCAGGTCCAGCAGTTGATGTCTGTGTCCGGTGTAAGCGTGCGGTGTCTTCTCTGATGCCCTGAGCTCTGTTCTGGACAGCAGAAGGTTTGGTGGCCCCATGAGGTTCTGGCTCTCATCCCGTCAAGGGTTCCTGTGGTCCAGCGCCAAGCGTCCGTCTTTACCCGGTTTGATGCCTTATGCTACACTTTCTGTCTACAGACACTTTCTCTGGAAGCATGTTTCTGCCACAGAATTAAAAAATGTAAAAGGTCTCACAATAGCAAGTTAAAATCCCACAAATTCTGTTGCTTTTGTTTCTGTAACAGATTTAGAAAATAAAGGAGGTCACTTTTTATCTGGTTTTTATCTCCAACTAACGCAAAAAAAAATTTCCTCACATTTTTATCATTTTTGCATGTCGTCTGTTGAGATCATATTTCATTATGACACTACATGGCATATTTCTTTGACACTGCATGACTAGTTATAGACATATCTGTAGTCCATCCAGAACTATCATTCTCTCATTGTTTATTTATTTATGTATAACACAAAAAATATTTTTGATACACTGTAAATCATGGACTCTAATGTTGTTTGAAGGGAAAGGGACACGAGAGTAAACAACCTTTATATTTGGGTGAACTATCAACCAAAAGGTGTTTAAGATTGGGACAAGCTTTTGTCTTGTATATAGTAAGGTTAAAATGAATATGAAAGACTTTTCTCTGATCAGACACTGAAGCTGATCCTCAGGAACAGACCATCTGGCTCTGCTGTTTGTGAACGCTGAAGATGTTTTCATGAAGAACTCACAGACTGACCCTTCAAGCTTTACCAGAGGAGACAGATGTGTGATTCACATGAACCTGCTGAAGTTTAGGTAACAAATGGTTTAGAAATATTTTTCACTGTTGTAAGATTTTAAGTAGAATGACTGCTTAATCTTTGTAAGTTAACTCTTGAAAATAGCAATTATACGATGTGCATACAGAACCTTCCACTTCCCATCTAACACTCTCTAGAAGGAAAGCCAACAAAGGAAGACATGATACACTTAGAAATAAAGCGACAAAAGCTGTCACCTTTTCAAAAAGCTACATGTTTGTACCTAAAGGGTTCATTTCAGTACCTTGAGTGTGGATATTTGAACCTAATACTGTAGGTACACAAGTGTACCCTTTTAAAAGGTACCGCCTCGGTGACAGCTTTTGATATAAACTTAAAACTTATGAAATATAAACTCAGAAGTATAAGATGTAAAACCAGAATTAGGAGATAGAAATGTTAAACTCAAAATTGCAGGATATAAACTCCCAATGACCAGATTTAAAATTAGAATTATTAAAAGTATAAAATCAGAATTTTGAGATAAAAGATCAATTCAAGTTAACAAAATGTAAAATGTATAAACTCAAACTTAAGACAAATAAGAAGTAAAATCAGAATTAGGAGATAAAAATTTTTTAATTATGAGATAGAAACTAAGAGATATAGACAGAACAAATTCAGAATTATGAGCTAAACAGTTTTAAGAATAAAAGCTACCCATGTGTTGCTGTGAGCTGTACTAGTTAGCATCATCTGGTCTCTGGGGAAGGCTCTAAATGTTCTGTGATTGAAGCCAGTGCTGTGACGCCATCACAGAGACAAGATTTGAGTCCTGTAAATATTCATTGTTTATATATTACTTTAGTTTATGTACAACAAGTGTGTGTGTGTGTGTGTGTGTGTGTTTGATCAGTTGTGTGGAACAAATGTCTCCACAAGGATAGTAAAACCTGACATTTCTGACTTTGTGAGGATATCTGGTGGGTTCTCACATAAGAAATGTATTATTAAAAATGCTAAATGAAGTTTATCTTAAAATGTAAAGATGCAGAAAAGTTTGTGTGTGTGTGTGTGTGTATATATATATATATATATATATATATAAAACAGAAGCTTATTAACGTCCTCACAAACATAGCAAAACAAACACGCGCGCTATAATGTCCTCATAAGGTGACTTATAAATCATACAGAATAAGTTTTTTGTTAAAATGAAGTTTTATTATTATTATTATTTATTATTATGAGAAGCACTGATCTGTCACTGACACACTCTCAGGGTTAGGGTGAAATAATGCTTGTCCAATCTGTGGTGCTTTATGGTTAATGAGGTATTTTTCCCATCATCATCTGTACCGTGTAGTAAGATTATGATGATGATGATAAACACGCACAGCCTGAATGCAGTCATTGTTAGCTGAGATGTTGTCATGGCAACACAACCCAGAAGAGATGAAAAGCAGCGCTGCGTTTGTTCAGACACAGACGCTCAGATATTGATGATTTATAGAAGCCATTCTTCTCATAAAGAGGCTTTTCTGGACAGTTTGTCTCAAAGGCCCCCTTGCACTCGTCAGAAAACATGTTTTTGGTCGATCTGGTGAAGTATTTTTAAGCTTTCTCTCATGGGAAGTGAATGTGCTGCTGGGCCATTGATTCCCACAGAGAGTTCAGACCCTGATCAATAACTCATCCATCCATCGATATTCTCCTCACTGTTCAACAAACAGCTTCTATCTGTCTCACTGCAGAGAAGAAAACTGTGATCACACTGCAGGCTAAATTCTGTGATTTCTTAAGAATCCATTGGATCATTTAATTTTAGTCCAAGTCATATTTCACCCCAAAATCTAAAGAAAGAAACCTAAATATCTAAACATGAATCTGAATTAACTGATTTAATTTCCTTAAAGTGTATGTATTTATATAATTGTAGAGGAAATTGTATTGTTTAATTTTAAAAGTGTATTTTTTTTATATATAATTATGACAATATCTAATGTATATAATTACATATATATATAGAAAGTGATAGTCTACAATTTTTTTACACCAATAATTTTAAGGTCTTCTTAAGTGCTGTATTTTTGCATTATACTTGCACTGCATTACTATTATTATTTATTTATTGTAATGAAAATGTATTTGCCTAAATGTCATTTACTTACCTTTTTAAATGTACTTACTATATATATATATATATATATATACTTGTAAATTAAATTACATGACAATAATAATGTAGTCAAGTACATATTTTATAAACATATATAATATGTAGTCACAATATTTTTACACCAATGAATTAATCTAAAGTTCAGCTACAAGTTTTTACTTTTTTTTTTTTTTTCATTATGCTTTGGTCAGTTAAGCATGTTACATTTAAGGAATATTTTCCTTTTATTATTATATTTTCCTTTTATCCAGAAATCAGTTACAGTTCTAGAGCTCCCTCCGGCTGAAGGAGAACACTGATGTGTAGGTCTGAGAGTTGTTTTTACCATTATTCTCCTGCAGGAGAGAGCAGACATGACTGTCCTCCTCAGATGTCGACGGACGGTGCTGGTTTGTTCTGAGGTTGTCGAGGAGCTGATGAATGAGATAAATGACTGGAGAGATGCTGCAGTGATGATGCTGTTAAATATAGAAGGCCGTGAGAGAATGACGCAACTGCTTTAAATGGAGTCCTGCATCACTGGGGCTCACAGTCACTGTTAGTGATGTGATCAAACCAATAACAGCTTTAACTTGTCTGTCTATGTGAAGTCATGCACTGGCTGTTAAAGTATGGCATGCATGTCTCTCATCCTTGTGATCACGGTCAGTTTGACCTACTACAAATACTGCTCAAAAGAATGTTTTTCTTGCAATTCTGTGATAATTTCTTACTTAGGGTTATGAACATGCTCCGGAGTGTTGTGGGACATGCGTACAACATTTTTATTACAATTGTGATGTTAGCAGGTGACTATGACCTCCAGATTACACGATTAAAGGCAAGTAAAGGGATCCAAAAAAAAAAAAAAAAAAGCATTTTGTCATGTCAATATATATATTCATCATCTTGTGTTTGTAATATTCTTTTGTGAAAAAGCTTTTAAATAGTTACTGTAAAAGTCATGTGAACTCATTGTTGTATTGTGTGAGAAACATTAATGTTAAAGGTTGCAATGTTTTGTCAGATTTTCATTCATTGTGATTTTTTTGGTGAACGGCCTTGTATTGAATCCAATTTGACCCCGAATTTATTTGATCAAGAATTTTAGCATGAGGCTCATAAGCTTGATGATGAGATGAATTCTGAACGTGCTGCTCTGAGTGTCGTCTTTGGCAGGTCTGATGTGAGCTGAATGATCTGAGAGCTCTCTTGATTTGATTAGCAGGGTCTGGAGCGGCTCTCGTGGGTCTCTGGGGTCGCTGCTGTTGTCTGGAAACAAACACCCAGAGCTGTGCTGGATCTGCTCGTGATGCTCGTCGTGCTGGAAGAGAATTACACACAACCCCACATCAGCTCATGACGGGGACCTGCAGAAATACTGGTGTTCGTGTATGTGATGGAGACATGGTCTCATGGAGCTTTGCTCAGATTTCACCAGCTAACAGATCAGGCTGACAGGGTTTAGCAGATTTTTGTATTTCATGAAAAAAATCATCAGATTAAATCCTCAGTTAAATTAACGCAGACAAAATGAAAATATGCCAGTGAAGATGAATAAGGAAAATAATAGTACAGTGTTACTGACTTTTCTTTGAGTGTTATGAATATGAAAATTAATTTTCTTTGGTATTTTGACTAGTTTGAAGGCTGTTTTAGAGAGTTTTGCCAATTAAGCCATCATAGGCAATTACAGAAAGCTAACTTATCTGTTAAATCCGAATTAAGAACAAGAACAAAAATCGATAACGCCTATAAGGTCTTGGAAACCCAAACAGCACTAATTACATTCGCAACACCAAAACTAGTTCTCCTGGGAGAGTCGAACCTGTGTGTAGAGAGCGAGAGTGAGAGGGAGGGTGTGTGTGTGTGTGTGAGAGAGAGAGAGAGAAGCTGCAGATCGTGTTCGCGTCGCTATTGGCTTGTCATTCCTCAGCGCCGCACAGTGATGCTCGCACCTGGCGAAGGGCGGAAGACCCGCAGCATCAGCACCAGCGGATCTCCATGACGACAGCAGCATCTCCAGCATGGTGCAGAAATCCCGCAACGGCGGCGTGTATCCCGCGCCGCAGGCCGAGAAGAAGCTTAAGGTGGGCTTCGTGGGGCTGGAGGCGGGCGCCACGGAATCGAGCCGAGACGGCGCGCTGCTCATCGCGGGCGCGGAGACGACGAAGCGCGGCAGCATCTTGAGCAAACAGCGCTCCAGCATCTCCGGGAAGAGGCCGCCGAAGCGCAACGCGTTTTACCGACGCCTGCAGAATTTCCTCTACAATGTTCTGGAGAGACCTCGCGGATGGGCGTTCATCTACCACGCTTACGTGTGAGTATCTGCTGGCCATCAAAACAAAGAGCTTCTGGAGGCTCTGACTGACATCGCCTCGCTTTTGTTCGCGCACTTGATGTGATGTTTAAATAGAAGAAGGGGTTGTGTCATTAGAACAAAGGGATCCTTGGTCTATCTTTAATACGAACAGTTCAGATTAGACCAAAGATCATCGTAAAAAAAAAAAAAAGCACTTCACAGAAAAGCTGTGTGCGTTTACAGCGTGGCAGGATTGTCCTGGTGACAGAACATGATGTGACTTTTCTTCTGTTTCTTCTGTCACTTCTAAGATGCTTTGAAGATCTGCCCAAAAGCTGCAGTGAATGCTTCTCTTTGGGACGTCATGTTCTTGTGGTATAGAGTTGTTTCATGACAGTGAACTGTTATCTGCTGCGTTTCTTTTGTGCATGTCATGCGTTTTACAGAACTTGTCGGAATAGAAGATGGTGCATTTCCTTCCGGTTGCTCAAGATATCATTCTAAGAAGATTAAAGCAATAGTATAAAGGTGAGGGTGTTAATAATTATGCGTAGAGACAGATCTGCCCAAAAGCACCCTTTCATGATCATAATCTTGTGTAGAAATGTTCTTCACATTCACAGCGTGGCAGGATTGTTCTAATGATGGAACATGATGTGACTTTTCCTCCGTTTATTCCGTCACTCTTGCAATGCTTTGTATAAATGGACATTTGCCCAAAGATTTTTTCATCTACTGCAGTGAACGCTTCAGTTTGGGACGTTAGGGTTCCTGTTCTTCATGGTAAACTGTTATCTGCTGCGTTTCTGTTGTGCATGTCATGCATTTCACAGAAGTTATCATAATAGAAGGTGGTGCAATTCTTTCCAGTCGCTCATTGCATCATAGCGAGAAGGTTAAAGCAATAGTATAATGGTATTAATAGTTATGTTTAGAGACAAATCTGCCCAAAAGAACCCTTTTTTTTGAGCAAACCTGTAATGCTTCTGTTTGTGAAAAAGCATTTCATGTATATTTAAACTTGATCTTTTGAAGATGACTTTTCTTCAGTAAGCCTTGTTTATATGAATAACCACCCAAAGAACCCTCTTCAACGGCAACAAATGCTTCTGCTTGGGACTGTAGAGTTGGTGCACAACAATTAGTTGTTATCTGATGCATTTCATGCATTTGGCAGAAGTTATTGCGTTGAAGATGGTGCTGTTCCTTCTGGTTGCTTATTATGTAATTCTAAGAAGACTAAGGCTGTTTTTATGGCATTAATTGTTCTGTTTAGAGCCAGATCTGCCCAGAGAGCCCTGTCATGATCATTGTGTTGTGGCTTAATGTTCTTTTGGCTTCTGTTCCTTGTGGAAAAAGCGTTTACATGTTTGTCATCTTCACAGAGTGGCAGGATTGATCTACTATATTAATAGAAGGTCATGAGACATTTCTTCTGTTAGCTTGTTGTATCACTCTTCAAGGATTGTCAAAAGCTTTATTTATGTGAAGAGCATAAGAATCATACATGCCCAAATAACCTTTTTGTACTAAAATGAATCACGTGTTTGTAGCTGAATGTCCTTTGGATGAACACTTGTTGTTAATTTCATGCTTTTTACTGATGTGTACTTGTTGTAGCATTAGAAGATGTCGCATTTTCCTTCAGGTTTCTCATTATATTTGCTTTACAGCTTTTTATGGTATTAATATTTCAGTGTAGTATCAAGGTGAAATCAATAATCTCAAGTGGATTGTTTAGCACCAAATTGAAACCGTCATTCTCCGTGCTTCTGCTTTGCATCTAACACAGTTACGGATGTTTAACAGGAGATTGTTTTATCAATAGAATATAGTTCTGATGGTTCGTTATATCGCTCCGAAAGCTTGTTTTGTGATATTGATAGTTATTATTTACCCAGAGAATATTTCCACGCTCTGATTTCATGCTCACAACATGTTGAGATTGAAGGTTCTTGTTACAAGCTGAAGAAATCGAATGGAATGTCATTTAGAGGCGCTTTTCAAGCTTGGAAGAGATTGAGTTTCACATTCCCTTGTTTTGGCTTGTCGTTCTCTCCGCACACAGATCTGGATCTTTTGTAGCTCGTACTGTATTATTAAACCGTTATCAGCATCAGGTACAATCAGAGGAACCACCAAAACACTGTTTAACAGAAAATACTGTATATGGTCATTTTCCATGCACCATAACAATCGTATAATGTATCTGTACCATGATTATTAAAAATAAAGGTGTTTAAAAGGTTCACAAAAGGTTCAATTTTTGGTTCCACATAGAAACATTCTGTAAACAATCATCTCTTTATGATCTGAAGAACCTTCTTTCGCCAGAGAGAACCTTAAAGGTTCTTCAGATGTTAAAGGACCTTTATGGAACATGGCA
Organism: Enteromius anoplus; assembly: GCA_032359395.1. Taxonomy (NCBI): domain Eukaryota; kingdom Metazoa; phylum Chordata; class Actinopteri; order Cypriniformes; family Cyprinidae; genus Enteromius; species Enteromius anoplus. The sequence goes on along the minus strand of JAUMHG010000092.1, from coordinate 4,615,816 downwards.
TTCTTCTATGAAATCATGATTTATTTTTACCAGTGTATGTATCATTGTCGGTTATATCAAAGTTTACCGATGTATTTATAGCATGTTTGGAGAGAGATATCAGTTGCAGATGTAGCAGTGCTCACCAGCGACCTTGTTTTGAAGTGTACGGCGATACCAGTGCACGTATCTTCACGGCATTGCCCTCCGACCGCATCTAATCTCACTCAATTAAGCGTGAGTCAGCGGCTCATTGAAGGCAATGTGAGGCGGTATGTGAACAGCTCCCGTGAATCTCACAGAAACAGCATTAGCACTCACTTCACATCAAAAACACTTCATCATTACATACAAAAGAACGGAAAGAAAGATCATTTGTGACCCTATGAGCAGACATAAGTAGCATGAGTATATTTGTAGCAATAGCCAACAATACATTGTTTGCGTCAAAATGAGTGATGATTTTGCTCAAAATCATTAGGATGTTAAGTAAAGATCATGTTCCGTGAAGATATTTAGTAAATTCCTCCTGCAAATACAGTCTATCAAAACTTAATATATGATTTGTAATATGCATTGCTCAGTCAGCACGTGTTTAATATTCTGGTTTGGAATTGATTGATCATACACCTCATCGATCTGATCTCACGCACCTCGGTTTTTGAGTGATTATTTCCAAAAATTACACACAAATATTGTTTTTGGTTTTTTTACTGCAGCATAAATCACCTGTGTTTATAACAGTACTCATCTGTTTGGTGCATTTCGGAATTTTATGTTTTGTTTTTTTATGTTAACATTTTTGCGATAAAAAAAAAATCTCAAAAATACAATCTCAACCAGCTAAAAACTGCATATAATGAATAGTGCATATCAAACTTATTATATCTTTCTATTATTCAGGACTGTGCGATAATCACATTCTTTATTTACCTGACATCATATTGCCTTTTTGGCATCTGTTTTACTATCTTTTTGTCTTCACTGCTAAAAATGAATCATTTCCCCCATCCTGCATATCTGATGTACTTGTTTCTTTTTATCTAGTTTACTTTTTATCATAATTATATTAAATTAGACTCATTCGTCAGTGTTATCCTGAATCCTGAGCATCTGGATTATATCTGGTCAAATTAGCAGTTGTGTGGGAGTAGATACAGGATTGGTTTCTTCAAGCTTTCTTTCCACGCCATAGTCGTCTTAGTCTCACTCAAATCTATTCAGCTGCTTTGGGATGCTACAAGGCTGTACTTAATGAGCTAGAAAGACATTATAGGTGTTGATTTGACTGTAGTCAATGATAAAGTGTTTTTGAAAGCTGTATTTTAGTGTCTGAACCGCTGTGTTTCCATGTCATGACGAAGTTTGAAGCACGTTGGCAGAAAACTGCAGAGTAACAAGCTCAAGTCAGCAAAAACTGCTAATCGTAGTAGACAGTTTGGAAACCAGAGAGGATGAGTTAAATAAATAAATGACTCAAAACTGCGCTGACAATGTTTTAGAGATGCTGATGTTCACCAAATAACAGGCCAGGTAGACGCTGTTTGTGTGTGTGTGTGTGTGTGTGTGTGTGTGAGCTCTCAGCTCAGGTGTGAATCAGGCAGCACCGTTTAAGTTTGCTGTGAAAAAAGCAGCATGGTCTCAGGCCGACAGAGACACGTCCTGCACCAAATGAACACAGTAAAGCGTATGATTCACGAGGTGTTTCTGAGCTCTTACACTGATGAAGGAAACCGGCACCTTCTGATGAGCTGAATCACTGATTTATAGGAACCAAAGAATCAGTTCAAGCTTTTAGTCTTGATGAGAATGTCAGTCCAGGTCTTCTGATGTTATGCAATCGATTTGTGTGAGGAGCATTATTCATTGAGCTGTTTTTGTTTCACTCTTGCCATTTTGTTTGCATCTTTGCACATTATTAATTTTTATTGCAGTTTAAGCATTTTTTTGTGGAAAAACTGAATGATTTGGATTCTCTGCTGCTCACCAAAGCTGCATTTATATATTTATATTTATATAACAGTAAAAACTGTAAAATATTTAATTTTCAGCATCATAAATATTAATTGAAAGTTAAAAAGCACTGCATTTCTTTGAAATAAAAATAATTTATAACATTATCAGTGTCTTTACTTTCGAGCCATTTCAAGCATCCTTGATAAATAAACTTTTCAAACCCCAAATTTTCATTAGTAATGTTTTAAACAATAATAATCAGTATTAGAATGATTTCTGAAGATTATGTGACACTGAAGACTGGAGTAATGATGCTGAAAATATAGCTGAACATCACAGAAATATATTACACTTTAACACAGATTCACACAGAAAACAGCTGCTTTTTTGATTTTTGATGTATTTTAATTAAATAAACACAGACTTGGTGAGCAGAAGAGGCTTCTTTTAAAAACATTCAACATTTGAATGATTTACAAATTCATCTGGTATAAGTGTAACATTTAGAGCTGAAGAAGTGAGTGTGTCTGCAGGTTGTGGGACAGTTAAAGTGAGCTCAGTGTCACTCCATCTGTCCGTCAAGGAAGGAAAGTCCAGTTTTGTGGGTCACAGAACAATCATCCTGTAAAAAACATCACACAGGTGCATAAATGAAGGCCTTTCGCTCTCTGCTGTTGCTGTTTCGTGGGTTGAATTGCAGCATCTGAAAACTACTATTTCAGTCACACAACAGCCTGAGATGAAGTCAACATGAAAACACCCTTCCCTTCGTAAAATGATATATTTTAAGGTGAAGCTGGATATTCACTGAGATGAAAGCGTATTTTATCCATCAGGAGCTGATAAATAGATGTGGTTCATGTCTTGGTTGTTTTTGAGTAAACACTGATCTTTGGTTTTGTTTTGTAGGTTTGAGGTTTTTGACAAGCTGTAAGCAATGTGTGTGTGTGTGTGAGAGAGAGAGAGAGAGAGAGAGAGAGCATGTTTTGATGTTTAGCCGTCTGTTCTGCTCTTTGGCTTCGGTCCATTTAAATGACCAGAGCAGCTGCAGCCGGCAGGACGTTTAATGACCGAAATGAAGTTACAAACCTCCCCTAGTGATTCCTCTACGCTATGGAAATAAATCATATGTGAGTGTTTATATGTGTGCATGTGTTTATTGCTGAATTCCTTCATTTAATTTGCATGTAATTACATAGATCAGCTGAATGAAAGATGATGTGCATGATTGTGATGAATACAGCCCAGGAGTAATATATATATCTATGTATATATATATATATATATATATATATATGTATATGTATACACACACACACACATACACACACATTTAATTGAATTTAATTAAAGCAAACAATGTATATCTGTATTAATAACTGTAAATAGGTCTGTTGTATTCATGATGCATTAAAAGCTCCTCAGGATCAGTTTAGTGGTTTTTAACTATATTTATTGCAGCATGTGTGTCACAGCCCTTATAAAAGCATCAATCAAGCACACTGCCCTAACATGCTCATAAAGCGCACACGCTGACATGTCATCATCCTCAGTGAGTGCTGTGACCCCGGCGCGTCTCAGAACGACCTGATCTGTGTGAAGATCACAAACATCCGTTGTGTCTCTCTGACGGTTTACTTTCAGACATGTTCTGCCTCTGCACCTGGTGCTTTTGATGGCGTTGTAGGGACTTTAAGATTTTTTTATATATGTATATTATGAACAGAAAGAATGTAGAAATAGGGAAATTAATTCAGCATAATATGATAGAAGTCTTGAAGTCCATATTTATCTTATTTATATCCTTTTAAATATGGTTATGTTCTTATTTTAAATATCCTATTTAAATAACCTTAACCGATAAAGCAGCTCAGACAGGTTTGGAATGACGTGTGTGTGTGTGTGTGTGTGTGTGAGTGTTTATGTGGTTTATGGGGACACAAAGTGGCATGGGTATGACATAGGTATTACAATATAATGGTGATTTATGAGGATATTTTCAGTGTCCCCGTAAGGCTTATAAAAACATACTAAATGGTGTTTTTTGAGAATCTAAAAGTTTGTTGTGTTTCCTGTAAGGGGTAGGTTTAGGTGTAGGGTCAGTGTAGGACAATACCACATACAGTCTGTACAGTA
>JAUMHG010000092.1:4588963-4607628 GCA_032359395.1 Enteromius anoplus | reverse complement strand
GGGGGGGTTATTGACCAAATCTGCCATTTTACCTTAAGGACTTTTGAATTTAAAACATTTAAATAATGTACTCCTAAGTACATGTTATATTTGACACATGGAAGCTGGTTTTAATCCACAGGATGAAAAATCAATTCTGACTTTATCTGGGAACTCTGCCCCTTTTTTGTCAATTCTGTAAGTAAGCATTGTGATAGATTTATATATAAACTCAAAATTCTGACTTCATTTTTTGCATCCAGACTTTCTTCCTCTAAATTCTGAGTTTATATATATATATATATATAATTGTAAGTTCACATCACAATCTCAGAATCTACCTTGCAGTTCCTCATTTATTTCTCACTATTCAAATTTTAAGAAAGTTAACAATCCTCCATCCTGCTTCTCTCAGAATTGTGATTTATATTAGCGGCTGCTATTTCACCATCCCGAGAGCTGCAAGTCTCACAAGGTGCAAAGGGAAAATTCTGAAATGTGAGATTAAAGTTGATCATTTTTTCTCCTGTGGCAGAAACAAGCTTTCGGTTAAAAGTGCTGCAGTGCTTGAGGTTTATTTGGGAGCTGTAACCACATCATACACCATCTGTCCGTGTGTTCTTCCGCTGCTCTTGTAACGTAATCCTGGACTGAACTCAATCGTCACACATCTGCCTTTGGAGCTTTGGTGAGCAGACAGCAAAACGTTAATCACAGAGCTGAAGTGTGTGTGTGTGTGTGTGTGTGTGTGTGTGTTTTACCCCGGTGCGAGGGCACTGGATCTGAGCGTACCACTCCACACAGTACAGACACACGTGCACTCCCTGACCGATGAACAGACACGTCCACATAATGATGTTCCACACCGGGCTCTTCCGCTTGTCGTTCATGGCAAAGTTAAACACCACTGGAAAGATTCAAAACAGTCACTGCATCACTGCTGCTCATTAAACACATAGCGTGCTAACAAAATTATATTAGTTAGAAGTTATATTATTAAATCATTTATATCGTATTATACATAAATGTCTTGCTTAAGACTTTAAGACTTTAAGACTCTTAAGACTTTATATTAAGACCAATATTTATTTATATACATTTAATTATTTTTATTTTATAGATAAGGAAATCCTAAAATGCACTGCAATGAGATAAGCAAAAATGTGAAATAAAAATAGTTGGTAAGACTTAACAACAAGGTTAAATTTGTTAACATTATTCAACTAAATCATATATTAATCTCAGTTAATGTTAGATTCAACATTTATTAATGCATTATTAAAATCAAAAGTTGCGTCTGTATTTAATAAACCTGAGCTAACATAAACTAACAGTGAACAGGTGATTTTATTCAGTTAGATTCAATTAATTTGATTAAATGTTTTGTTTTGTTTTTTATTAAATTGCAGTTTTAATATTTTATATTACTATTATTTGTTAGTTAATGCATTAACGAAAGTTACCCAATAAGACCTTGTTGTAAAGTTTCACAGTGTGTGTGAGAGAGTGTGTGTGTGTGTGTGCACTTGTACAGCTATCTTTATGAGGGTTGGTCTGAGTTTTAGATCATCACAATGAGGACAGTTTGTCCGGTCCTCACTTTCTGAGAGCCCTTCAAAGACCTGTTTGAGGGTCCAGACTTGGCTTTAGGGGTCAGGTTATAACTGGGTAAAGGGTAGGTTTAAAAAAAAAAGCCCTAAATGACGGTGGTTTTATTTGGAATTTAAAAGAAAAGTTATTAGAGTCTTTATAGAATTAAACAAACATTAACATTTTATTCAAACTCCTAGAATCCAGAGAAACTGAGAAAAACTATAAAGAGCTCTTCAAACCTGTTCCATAAATCAAAAGTGTGCATGAATCACATCCAGTCATAATGAAGTAGTGGGTTTCTCAGCAGGATCTCTTGCTTTCTTACCACCGATGCCGGCGAATGTGCAGAACATGACCGGGTAGAAGAATCCGAAGCCCAGGGTGAAGGCGTATTCATGAACTAAAGCAGAAACGGCAAAAACAGAGAGCGTGGCGACCGATCGGAGCTTGTGTCCCGTCAGCTGAGGGACGCAGAGGAGTTCAGGTCAGAATTATTCAAACATGACAAGCGTATCAAACATGAGAGATTCAGGAGAGTCCGTCCTCACCCTGAGGAAGTCTCTGTAGCCGTAGAAATAAAGCCAGTCGTGTACGACGATGTTCCAGGTGCGATAGTAGTTAGCGAAAGACGTCGAGTTCCACCAGTCCTTTTAAAGTAACGTGACATAAATTTACTGTATAGAATATTCTAAAACATTTCTGCTAGTTTCATGTTTTATCTTCTCCCGATGTTAACTGATGGACCGGAGTGCTGTGGGTTATTCTGATGTTTTTATCAGACTCTCATTCTGACGGCAACCTCTTCTACATCTGGAACCAGTGCATTTTCAGCACATTTCTGGCTGAACTATTCCTGAGATTTCCACCTACTTTGTAAAACATCCGGTCAGCGAAGCGCAGCATCTCAGCGAAGGCGTTGAGCCAGCAGTGCAGAAAGGCGTAGAAACCCAACATTAATATGAGCATCCCTGAACAAGACAGTAAACCACCTCAATTCACAGCCTGCGTGAGAGCGTCAGTACTGAAGAGTTTGATAACACTGCCCTGTCAGAGGACAGTTACTGAAGTTTGATGAAACATTCACAGGAAGAGAAGAAAGGATTTGATGTTGACTTTGAGCTGAGATATGAATGTATAGAACATGAGTGCTCTGTACTGCTGTGTCTAATTCTATTTTATCTCATTTTTTAAAACTAACTGATTTGTTTTCTAACACTACCTTTCTATATTCTTTTTCTATTGTGTGTGTATGTATATATCATTGCTCTTTTGTTTGTTCTGATTGGTTGATAAAAGCGTCTGCTAAATGATTAAAGTGTGTAAACTCTTGCAGAAGTGTGTGAGGGACCTGGAAAAGCGGCGTGGAAGAGCGCCAGGATGAATGTGCGTGTACTGAAGGGCTGGTTGCTCTTGTTTCTGAACACAGGGATGCACAGTCGCACCAGGATGAAGTACAGATAAAACAGACTAGCCAAGATCTGAGAGGAACACAACAACCTGGATTCAAGGTCAGGGAATATCACAAAATCATATCTATATTGTGACCGTTTGCATGATAGACACACTTCCCTTTAAAAAATAGGATTTTCTATGGGTTTATATATTATAAAAAGGGGAATGTGTGTAAATGTATATAAATATAATTAAAATAATGTTACGATGCAAAACACTGCTTTATATCTTTTTCTTTATGCAAAATTCATTTTGTAAATGTACTAAGTGTACTTTGTATTTTAATTTTCTGGTGAAATATGACCCAGATATGTGGGTACGTGAGAGAAGGGTCAATCCCACCTTCAGAAAGTTCATGCCAACATAATTCCATCTGATGTACGGGTTTCTGAAAGAGAACAACAAACAGTGAGGATATTGATTTTTAAGTATGGCAGGTTGTAATACAGTCGTTTGTCACAACAAGAGGTATTTACCGTGGATAAACCTCCCGATAGATCAGAGTCGGGCAGAACAGGAAGTACAGATAGCTGGAGAGAGACGGATATCTCAGAGGTTCTGTGAGGAAACATCAGGGTTACAGAAGAAACTAGCATTTAGTTAAAATGCACGTTTCCTCTCATTTAGCTCTGTTCTCTGTCAGAATCACGCTGTCGGTGGTGTTACCCTTCTGCGGTGTGTTTCTGAGAACGGCTGGTGTGGTTTCACGGATAAACGAGTAGCTCTTCATCACAAATCTGATCTGTGGAGGAAAAGCAGAGAAAAAACACACTCTTCATCTGCGTGTTCGTTTCTGTTTGCCTCTCAGTCAAAATGTATCTGACCGGTGCTGTCCAATAGACTGCTGACCTCTGACCCCCTGTTGATGTTGGTATGCTGCCAGTCATTTAGTGACCTATTTAATTTGGCAAAGGACTGCAGTCTTTGGTCCGTGAACCCCAAGTAAACACTGGCACAAAGCATTGCTATAAATCTGGCAACATCTCATAAATACTTGATTCATCATCCATTAATTATCTTCATAGTGTATGAGGTCATGGAACTTCTAGACTATGAATGTATATTTGATTTAAATGTAATTAATTGTGATAATGATACAATGTATTAATGATATTCAAATATAGCAGAGATTAAAAACATTTATTTAATTAAATAGTAATAAATAATAGTTAAATATTAAAATATTGATCATTTTATTTAAATAATTATAATAATTTAGAATTTATTTATTTTATTTAATCATGCAGGATATTTCTCAATAATTATGTGTAAAATAAAAAAATATGGTTTATCTTTTTTTTATATAAATTATGTGTGTAGATAGATGCTTTAAATAATAAATTATACATAAATTCATAAGTAAATATACACACAAACACACACACACACACATATATATATATATATATATATATATATAAGTAAAATGATGTAGATGAAATAATAAATAAATAACTAAACTAAATTAATTAAAATAAATAAAAACATTAAATCAAATTAATTTGATTAATGTATACACATTTTACATGTGATCTTATAATGAAATGAATGTGACTGGCAGACCTGTGTTAGTGTCCTCTGTACCTGTTCTAGTATGATGATGAATCGTGAAGCGGGCGGCAGCTGATAATGCAGGACCACATACACCGGAAATATTCCCAGCATGCTCGTCTGCACGACACACAGCGTTAGCGTTGCCATCACAGACACACACGTCCTCCAGCCCCGGCCGTGATTCAGTGAAGCCCAGACACTCAGAACATGATACGGGCCAAGCAGAGTGTATAAGAACATGAGCGTCCAGGCCCAGACCACTGTCCCCAGCTGACCAAACGCATAATAGAAGAGATCCAGGTCCAGAACCAGCCTGAACACACACAGAGATGTTGATTTTGTGTTTTCTGGGGTCTCTTCATAGGTGTAATGGTGTTTCTACTGTACAGACTGTATGTGGTATTGTCCTACACTGACCCTACACCTAAACCTACCCCTTACAGGAAACTACAGGCACTTTCAGATTTAAAAAAAAACATAATTTGGTATGTTTTCTAAGCTTTTTGAATTACAGGGACACTGAAAATGTCCTCATAAACCAGGTTTATATTGCAATACTTATGTTATACCCATGTCATTATACACCCACACACACCTGCCCTGGTCGATGTAGTCCACTGCTAAAGTGCTGATGATGAAGAGGAGGAGAGCAGCGATGAACATGTGATAGATGGTCCTGATGTGACTGATCTCAAATAACTCACTGGAGAGAGACACACGAACAAGTGGCCAAAAAATTATATATATATATATGTATGTATATGTATATATATAATAATTTTTTTACAATCTTTGTAACCATGTAAAATATCTAAAGTACATTTTAATATTTTTATGCAATATTTATAAAGTTGTGACCTTTGGCCTTTAGGAGGTTTCACAGCTTTAAATAATCCAATTTAGCAAATTTGGATTATTTGCATTTTTAATGACATACTAACGTTAATAATATTCTAACTCTATTGGTATATCCTAAGCATTAGCATTGCAATAAAGCTTTAAATAATCTAATTTATTAAATTAGATTTGTAGCTTATAATGAAAAAATAGTATTAATAAAGAATATTTTTTTATTTCAATTTATCATTAAAAATACAAAAACGTGAATTAATCAGTAAATACTGATTAGTCAAGAATGCTATGAATTTTTAAAGTATATGAACTGATTAATTTCTCACTGTAGATGAAGCTACAGTGTCCGTTATATCATTGTAACTGTAAACTAGGCTGCACTCAAGTAAGTTTTGCCATTTGATCCGAACAAGACAGCTTATTTAGATGGAGGAAGTTATTTGTATGCCACATTTTTAATTCAAGGAGACAGGTAGTTAATAGATTTACAGCAGAATTATCATTACATTTAAGTAGTATGTAGAGCTGATTATCATCAGTGTATCGTCAGTGATAGTATAGATCCTTTGGGTAACATATACAGTGAGAACAATATAGGTGCCAAGATTGATCCCTGGGGAACGCCACATACAGAATGCGCTATAGGAGAGCAGTACTTGCCAATGCTGACTGAAAATCTTGTGAGATAAGTAAGATAAGTCATTTGGTTGGTTGCTAGGGTGGTTCGTCTCCCCTGAATGAGTAATGAGTCTCTGGTGAGTAAGAAGCAGTATTAATACTCACTCCAGCAGAGAGCATCGAGCCACAAACACCTTCCCCTGATCCAGTTTGTGCCTGAAAACCAAGAAATTGTATGTGTATTTAAACCCTCTTCAGACCTGAAGCTTCCAGGCAGGAAGTGACATCACTGTGGCTGTGCTCACCTGTCGTGGGTGTGTGTGTGATCCGGGTGTGTGTGTGTGTTTCTGTAGAGCGACTGCATGGAGTCTGACAGCGCTCGCTCCAGAAGCTCATTCAGTCGAGACTGAACGTGTCGGAGCAGCTCCGCTTTCATCCTCTGATCACAAACACAGTGATTTTTATTCATCAATTATTATAGCTTTCGTTTGTTTGCTTGTTTTAGATTAAAGTATTGATAAAAGTAAGTTTATCAAAGCATTCTAATAATTGTAAGTTTGAGCCAGTCTGAAAAAGAATGAAAATATATTTAGTTCAAAACCATTTTTGTATTCTGTATATTTTGATACTAATTTTATAAAATGTAATCTCACATTCTTATACAAACAATGATGATGTATTATTTTATATGTATAATTTTTATTGCAGTGTTTACAAATCATGGTATTTTGTACTTTAAGCTGCATGGGTTAAATAGAAAATCTTTTTTTATTAACTTATCTATTAATATTTACTATTAATTATTAATTTGAGCTGATTTTTAATGTAATTTTACTAAAATGTAATTTTATTAATTTATGATATTAAGCTGATTTGAGAGAAAATGTGTTAATTAATTTTTCTAAATTGTTCAAAGAATTTAAGCTTAAAATAAAATAATGTTATGTATTAATGTATTATTATAAACTGATTTAAATGTATCAGTGTATGTGTCTCTTAATAAAAATATATGCATTTCATTAAATTATTAAATTAAGCAAGTTTTTAAAAAATACGTTAACATAATTATGCTAAATTAATTCAAGCTGATTTAAAAAATAAATTATTAATGTATTATATTATTAACTTAGATTATGTTTTAAATAATTTTTTAAAAGCCTTAATTTTTTTTTTTCCATTAATTTTTCCCCGTTAACTTAATGGCACTACAACAAACACAAACATTTCATGAAAATTTTGCTTTTAATACACAAAGTCATGATTTTTGAAAGTGTCTTACCTCCATGTCTTCCTTTCTCAGTGTTGTATCGCTCATATTTGTGTGATTATCATCTGCAGACAGACACAGACACTAAATACAGTAATAATTCACACTAGCGGAGCAGGAGGAAGTCAGACTCACTTTGTCTGATGGAGCCGTTCTCCGCTGGACGCTGGTCCAAGCTAATTTATGGTATATATGTGTTATGTTTATTTTATATTTATATAATATATTTGTTAAATATTCATTTCATTTTATATATTTAACTATGTGTGTGTTTCTTTTTAGACCAACACTCTCTCTTATTTTTCTCAATATTTTACCTCAGTATTTTTTTTTATTTTTTAATCTTTTGTAAAGTCACTGAAACTCTTTCATGGACTCTTTCTGCTTTTGGAGCGAAAGTGAGAGCAAAAAAGAGATTTGATGTTTTCCCACATATGACAACAACTGAGGACCCTAGAAATGATTAAAGGGTCCATTAATTTGTGTATATGTTTATATATATTTTATTTTTGGGATAATTAAAATGACTGGTTTTGTGCTCCAGGGTCACATGTTTGTTGGTGTTAGTTGTCATATACACTCTAAAACATGTGACCTTTTGACCCCTGCTGAAGTGAGCTGACCTGAAGTAACCTGTGTTAAACTAAACTAGGTTACCCAACTGAATGTAAACAGTGCTGATGTTTGACTGAGGACGGATTCGTGACCCTCAGTAACCTCTGCCACTGTCCTGCATGTGTTTACCGTGTTTGTATCTAAGCTACTGATCGTTCTGCTGTTCACATGTGACCTCACTTCAGAGATAAAGCAGCGCCATGAATAAGTAGACTGAAATATAATGAATATTAGCTGTAATGGCTGATAAATGATGCTGATAACGTTGGGTTTGTCACACTGACTGATAGAGACAGAGACAGAGTTCACATCTGAAAAATCTGTTCAGTTCATGAAAGTAATCTCTTAAACATCTTGGAATCTACCTTCATTGTCTTTACGATTTTAGTCAAGAAATCAATTTATATGCAAAAGATTTTTATAGAAATAATGAATTGTGCTTTGTACAGTTAAACTGCTAGACAATATACTGTCTGGCTCTTATTTCCCCCAAAAATAAACAGGAAAGAAAGTAATTACTTAAATATGCAGATATAAAATATAAAATGCTTTCCTATAAATGTAATATGTTTTTATTCATTATATAATGATTATTCTCAATGATCAATCTCTTACTGAACTTTAAGGAAAAATCACTTTAGTACAATTTTTCATTGAAATCATTAAAATAATAATAATAGCAATGGCACCATGATATATAAACACAACAATTCAAAATATAACATTATTATTATTATTATACATTAGGGAAATGTGATTATCATCAAAATATCAACAAATATTAAAATATATTTATTTCATTTCTTAAAAAAAAGTATTGATTAAATATGACCTGGACCAGTTTTTGACTAATTTTGTAAGAAATACCCTTTTTCATATGTAATAAAGTCTCCCCAGTAGTCTATAATATTTATATTGTTTACATATTCAGATGCTTTTATCCCAAGTGTCTTACAAATGAAGACAACAGAAGAGCAATGATATACATGTGTAATAACAATCTCAGTTACTTTTACACATGTTAGCTCAGTCCATGTGCAAGGGTTTTTAGTTATATAATACATCAAAAGAAAACAGATAGAATAGAAAAAGAAAAGAGCCCTTGAATAGAGGCCTTTTTGCTTTTGTTAATTGTATAATAAATACACATAAAACAGATTAAAAGCTAGCGTTAAGAATAAAATTATAATGGCCTCAAATCTGTATGAATATCATGTGAATTATGCAGGAGGTTGCTGTACTCACCGAGTCTGAGTGTGTCTGAGCTTTGCTCTGTATGTCATCAGCTCTACAGCGGTATCGATCTGTTTAGAGACTCCGTCTGCCCTGCTGACCCTCAGCTTCACTCATAACCTCAGAAACCATCCCTCATTATACATCAACACAATCACAATTCCTCCTCCTAATCAGACACACTTGTTGACCTGCTTAGACTTTCCCCCGTCCTTACATTAACTTTATCGCTCAGAGAGATTATGCCATTATATTTTTTTGTTTATTGCTAATTTTAAATGACTAGTTCAGATATGGGCACACTATATAATAAAAGAATGAACCATTGACTTAGGTTCAGTATTATATTTATATCAGCTATATTCTATCACTATATTGTGTTCATGGACTGGATTCTCTTTTCTGTTGTAATGGCAAACGAAGAATATTAAAACCATCCCAAAATATCGGTTCCTTACACATTTATACATATACATTTAGCAGCTTTTTACCAAAGTCACCATTGACTTCCATAGTATTTGTTTTCCTATGAAACTCAATGGTGTCCATGACAGCCTGGTTACATACTTTCTTCAAAATCTCTTCCTTTGTGTTCGGCAGTACAAAGACATTAATACAGGTTTGAAAGTAGTAAATCATGACTTTATATAAAACTATTCTTCATCTGTCCATGAAACAGCTTTTAAGTCAATTGTCCAATTACTTTATTTTTAATTACAGTCCCTTGAAAAGAGGGGAGGTATTAAAGAGCTGTAATTCCTTAACCTTTCCTCCAACTTAAAGTTAAGAGTGTTCACTTTCAGCCTGTATTCATTATATACCTGTAACTTTAATATGTTTTGGTCAGCAGCTTGAATAATAAAAATTGTGCCCGTTTCCAAGTATACAGGATATGCACCTAACTGTATTTGTACTCATCGATATGTATATTAAAAAAACAAAAACACTTAAGATCATGGACTGGATTCTCTTTATTAGATTTTTAATAGCAAGTTAGGCAACAGATCAACTATAATGAAAAAAACACAGGTGTTCACAGACTGGATTCTCTTTATAGAAAGGTTTTAATGGGAAGTTCTGCAACAGGCCTGTTTGTCCATCATGCACTACAAAAACCAACCACAAAAAAACTGATTCTAATACATCCTTGTGTCTTTCATCATGTGCACAGACATACAGATCCTCAGCAGTGTTATTCACATTGAGATGTGGCTTGAGAATCTCTTTTAAACAGCATGAGATCTTAGGTTTCCCAGCAGAAGCTGAAGACCAATGGAGAAAGAATCCATTAAAGCTCTGCATGAAGTCTTGGACTTTTAAACACGTAAAAAAGTAAAACAAAAATGCAGCACTTTAATTAAAGCCTATATAGAAATTATATATAATTTTTAAAAAATATAATGCAATTTGTTATATAGGTTAGTATTTAATTATTTTTAATTTTTATTCATTTCTGGCTAAAATCTGTTCCAGAGACATCAGTATTTTTCTCGTAGTCTGACTCGGCCTCATCCTGACTGGTAGATCAGGATATGTAGAGGTCAAAGGTCAGACTCGAGGCAGGTCATGTGATCAGAGGTCTGATCACACGTTTGTCTCGTTTTTGAGTTTAGAAATTGTAAAGGAGGTCATTTCTCAACTGCATGTATGAGGTATGCTGATTCTTTAAATCTCAAATTGATTAGAATTGTTCATGTGTTTAGTTTTTTTATCATCCTAAATATTTAATGTCATATGTCTCTCTCTAGAGTTTGTTGTTATTTGGTAAAATAATAGTTATTTTCTTTATACAACAATACTACTTAACATAAATAATGCATACAAATTAGCGCATACTAAACACACCGGCCCACAAAAGCTATTCTGTTGTTTAAATATGAGTATAAAAATAGTTACAGCTACATAAAAATAGCTACAGAATTTCATCATAACATCACGTTAATGTCGACAATGACTAACAACATCACACGCTCTGTTTCTGGGTCGTTCTCAGGAAATCTATTTATCATATATGCTTCTTATGATTTTAAATGCTTGTTTTTCATTAGAATAGCAATATGCATGGCCACATTCATTAATACATTTATTCATTAATGCCTAATGTATAGGATTATTTAAACTAAATTAAGTCATTACATTTTTTAATATTTTATTAATTTAATAATAAATGTAATTATTTAATTTGGCCACATTTATTAATGCCTTGTAAAAGGCTTATTCAAATTAAATAGAATTAATGAATTAAACTTTAAACTTACTTATTTAAATTTTATTGTAAATTTAAATTAATAATAAAATGTATGATTTTAAATTAAATTAAATTTGCAATTTAATGTAATAATGTGTTTTAAATTATTCAATTATAATTTTAATTAACGTTTATTAATTAATTAATTAATTAAATATTCATTTTAAATGAAAATAAATTATTAAAATAAATAATTTAATTTCTTTCACTGTTTAGTTTTTACTAGCTCCTAATAATTACTGTGTTTGAAAAAAAGAGTGATATTGTTACTTATAATTAAAATTAATGTTATAGTTAATTTCATTAATTGAAACGATTAAAATTCTTTCACTGTCTGTATAGGTTTTACTAACTCCTAATAACTATTGCATTAAGAAAGAGTCATATTGTACTTTAGGTAGTAATTGTTAAAGGCTCATGAAAAATGGTGTATTGAAAAAACACATTTTGCTGAAACCCTTGAAAAGAAAATGCTAAATGAAAATGTTATTGCAGCAGAAATGGTGTTGTTTTCTGAGAACGAGCCATTTGCTGACGACTGCTCGACCTCATGTATATAACCTCTTCTTCATCACTGCCTCTTCAGAGTCTCAGTCTGATCTTACAGGACAGATTAGAGCCACGGGATCATATCATCACTGGATCTGCAGGCAACATGCAAATATACAGAAAAGGAATCAGAAGAACAGATCTCCTGCAGAGAAAGAGAAGAAGACCGCAGGGTGAATATCCTCCAAGATCCTTGTCTGGTTTTCCAGAAGAAATACCTATTATTCTTAAATCAAGATACAATTAGATGAAAAGCAATGTCTTAAGTTTTGTTTTCTGACTAAAAAAAAAAGAACTGAGTTTAGGCTCAAAGCAATAAATATATTTTAATAGGATCGTAGAAAGCAACTTGAACAAGAAAAACAATAAGCATAAATGTATTATTTTATTTAATTATGAATTATTTATTCATTTTTTGCTAGAAAACAAGACTTAATGTTTTATAATATTATATTAATATATCATATTTTATAGAATATTGTTTCCAACGCAGAATAAAAAAGAAGAGGTATTTTTGATTTTTTTCCCACATAATTATTTTTTTTCGCCACAAAATTAAAAATAAAAAGGGAAATTGCAACTTTTTATTTTACAAATTAATTTTATAATTGTTTTTTCACCACAAAATAAAACCACAAAACCAGTCTTAAGTCACTGGGGTATATTAACAGCAATAGCCAAAAATACATTGTATGGGTCAAAATTATAGATTTTTCTTTTATGCCAAAATCAGGACATTAGGTAAAAATCATGTTCCTTGAAGATATTTTGTACATTTCCTTTAAATATATCAAAACTTTTGATTAGTAATACATTTATAAAAACTATTTTCAAATAGTTGTATCTCAGCCGAATGTTGTCCGATCATACATCAATGGGGAGTCTATTTATTAAACTTTCAGATAATGTACCAATCTTAATTTTAAAAAAATGTACTGTTATAACTGGTTTTGTGCTCCAGGGTCACAAATGCTATGTTATACAGTATATGAAATGCAGTGCTTGTGGACCTGTGTTTAGCTGGCTTGAAGCCTGTGTTTGTGCTGGAGATGATCTGCCGGCTCATCATGACACACACTACAGAACAAAACATCATTAGATTAACATCTCATTACAGTATGTACGGTACAGACACGCACACACACACACACTCACCTGTTCTCGTTCACATCTGTGCTGTTTCCTGCTCAAACAAGAATGAATACACATTAAAGTTAGTGTAAAACATGTATATTTACATTTACTGCACTGTAAAATGATTAATTAGTCTTTTTATTTGGAAAACAACGGATCCCATGCATTGTACAGTTTGGACTCAGTTTGGAAAGTATGGAAGCCCGTTTCTGCCACTAAATAAAAAATTAAACAGGTAACTTTTTATCTGACAATTCTGCCTTTTTTCAGAATTGTAAGACATACAGTCACCGTGGCACTCTGGACAGTGAGGTGCATTACCATTGGTGATGTTCAGTTTGTTTCCGTGTCTCTCTTCCTCTGACAGAGTCCTGTTAACACAAACAGAAGCACATTTTCTACATCAGTTGTGATAAAAACACACACAATTCAGTCAAACGTAAGCCAGACACATCGATGCTCACTTGTTGCTGAAGCTGGACTCAGTTTTTGTGTTTTGGGGTTTTTCAGAAGCGCTGTTGAACATGGCATTGCTGAACGTGATTGGCTGATCTCTGCTGCGCAGGAACATGTGATTGACAGGTAAGGAGGTGGGATAATGTCCAGGACGAATCGGTTTAGCTGAGGGGAATACAGAATTTGAATATTTAATAATTATTATTCCATTTAAAATAGAACATTTATTTATAATATAATATGCTGTTATTTAATTATTCTATTATTTGGTGTATTTAATCATTTTAATTTAATTCATTATTTACACAATAATATGATTAGATTTATATAAATACACACACATGCATGTGTATATTTCAGAAAAATATGTTTATATATTAAATCTATTTTAGTGCTATCAAATGATTAATCGCGATTAATCGCATCCAAAATAACAGTTTTTCCTTACATAATATATTTGTATGTACTGTGTATATTTATTAAGTATATATAAATACAAACACATGCATGTATATATTTGATGAAAATATGTTTTGTTTATAAATTAAATATATTTATATATAATATCAAAGATAAGAAAATAAATGTATAAATGCATTTATATGTAAATACTTTCAAAATATATACTGTTCGTGTGTGTTTTAATTTAAACATAATAAATAAACGCAGCATAAACACATATATTATGTAAAGAAAAACTTTTATTTTGGATGCGAATAATCGTGGTTAATCATTTGACAGCACTAATCGATTTATATATAATATAAATTGTATGAATATATACATGTAAATATTTTGTGTATTATGTATGCATTTATTTACATATTATGCAATTAATCACAATTAATTGTTTGACAGCACTAAATAATACATTTGTTTATAATATTATAAAAATGTTATGAAATATATTTAATGCATTTACTATTCATGCAAAAATATTTGTAGCAAAAATGTATAAATTATGTATAAAATTACAAAATGATATCATGTTTGTAATAATAATCATCTATTATAATCAATAATTAATAATCATCTTATTAAATAGTGTTAATAATTTTATGAATTATATATTTAAAAATACTTTTAATATAATTTATATAATACATATTGATGTTATTCATTATGTATTAATGTATTATAATTAACAAAATAATTATATGTTATTAAAGTATTTTTTTGTAATTTAATCAAGATTTTTTATATACACATTTTTTTTATCTTATTACTTGTAGTTTTATGTGTTATTTGATATAAATTTTTTAAGATGATATGATATAATTCATGATATGAGAAAGAAACTATTAAAGAATTTATTTTTTTTTAAACATCAAGCTGAATAAATAATATTTCCATTGATGTCTGGTTTGTTAGAATAGGACAATATTTGGCTGAGATACAACTATTTGAAAATCTGGAATCAAAAAATCAAAAAAATTGAATTGTTCAATTCAATTCAATTCAATTTTGTAATGGGATACTGGCTATTTTTGGATTATATAGTTAAGAAGACGCTGCTTCGTCTCATGCAAAGTAATAACAGAGATGAAGCTTGAGATTGATTAGTTTAATGATCATGTTTAAACGGTTGTCTGACCGATGAGTGCGGCGTGAGGCCGTCGGAAGCCGTTTCTGGCCCTCATGACATCTTTGATTCGCTCCACCTCCTGCTGATAGCGCCGGCGGTCCTTCATAGCTCCTTCTTTGGCTTCTCTCAGTGCCTCCTCCAGCGCTCGAACCCGATCCGCCGTAGAACGAAGACGCTTCTCCAGCTTCGGAAGCTCACAGCGCAGATCTGCGTTATCACGAACCAGCTGAGAGACAGCGCCAAGTCAATCGGGTGAAAGAAGCGACATGAATACGTCATTATACAGACGAACCAAAATATATTCAGACACCTTTTTCACAGTATCAGGCAAAACATCATCAGGTCAAAGTGTCTGAATAATTTTTGATCCCAATTTTTTTTTGGTAGTGCACTGTATCAAGACTTTCTGTGTGTAATATGGGTGAATGGTGTTCCTCAGGGATCTGTCTTGGGTCCCACATTGTTTAGTGCTTAAATGCTTTCTTTGGTGCAAATCATTAGGAAATATGGATTGGGGTATCACTTTCATGTTGATGATACCCAAATTTACATCAACTCCAAATCTGATCTTACTGTCACCTCCACAATCCTCTTGGAGTGTGTGCAGGAAATAAAAACGTGGATGCACCATCATTTTCTAAAATTCAATTGTTCTAAGACACAAGTTCTTCTCATTGGTACACCATTGGCTATTCACAATTTTAATTTGATTATGGATGGTAGTGTTGTATCTCCCTCTTCTGTATCTTATATCTGGGTTTTTTTGGGTTGGGAGTTTTGTGTGCATATTCTAATGGAGATTTCTGACCTGTTTGTGAACTTTTGTAAGCTGATCCAGGTTGTTCTCCAGAAAGGAGATCTTCTGTTTCTGTGTGGAACAGCCTCGGCTGTCGTCCAGCTCCAACTCAGAGCTCTGAAACAGATCAAGACGAATCATTTCATTGATGAATAGATCAATAAATAATTCCATTGTTACAGTAAATCATATTTTATTTCTTCATATTTAAATTAAAATAAAATCATATTATGTAGCTTTATGTAGTAACTTATTAAAATATTTGTTAAATTATAACATTTTATAATATTATAATTATATTCATAATATATGTATAATATTATATATCTGTTATTAAATATATTTACTGTATTTTCAAAAATGTTTTTATAAATGTATATAATTTCAACAATATTATAATTCTATTTATAATGTAGTACTGTGTAATATTAGTTAGTAATATTGTACATTACTATTAAATATTTTTGAATGTACAATCATATGTAATAATAATATTTAGTAAAATAAGAAATGCTTTATAAAATTATCATTTTTATTTTTTATATATTAAAATATAATGTAATATATATCATGTTATTGAATACATGCAATGAATTATAATTAATAATGTAATAATATTTGAGAAAATTGTTGTTTTTCCCACTTTATTTGTGTCGGTGTGTTTAAATGTGCTTTATAAATATTGATCTTTATTCATGTCATTGAATGCATCAGTTTGTAAAGTGTTACTGTTTTTTTGTTCACCAAAATCAGTCATAATTAAGTGTTTGATGTCATTTTACAGCAGATCAGTTCCTGTATGTATTTCCAGTCCCTCAGGCTCTTTATTCCTCATCATACGAGTGTTTGTGGTTGAGATGAACGCACCTGTTTGACTCGAGCCGTCAGGTCTTGAACGAACAGCTTCCTCAGGTTATGGAGCGTCTGGAGTTCACGAGCCTTTCACAGACGAACGTGCAGGTGTGTCAGAAATCTCATTATTAATGTACATCATACGCAGTCTGAGGTGCTGTAGATACTCACGACGGTCTCCTCTAGACCCTTCATGTCCTGCCTCGTCTGTTCCTGACGCTCGTGAAGAAATCTGCAGAAACCGTGTCAGTCAAACGTTTCTGAACAGTAAGAGGTTTTTAAAGAATTCTGTTCTGCTCACCGAGCGTAAATTTATTAGATACAAAATGCTGCTAAAAAACAGCTGAGTACAATTTTTTGGTTGAATAGAAAGTTCAGAAGAACAGCATTTACAGTATCTTTTGTAACATTATAAATGTCTTTATTATCTCAATTTAAATTTAGCATATTTATTAAGCTATTTAATTAATTATTTACACAATAATATAATTATACTCTAATGCTGTCAAATGAGTTTTGTTTACATAATATATATGTGTGTGTGTGTGTGTGTGTGTACTGTGTATACTTTTATGTATACTGTATATAAGTACACACATAGAGTATTATATTCATATAATTTACATTATGTATAAATATATTTAATATGTAAACATACAATTTTTCTGATGTTTATACATGCTTGTTTGTGTGTTTATATGTGCATAATTAACACATGCACAGTACACACACATATATGTTGTTAATTGATTAAACACAATTTGACAGCACAAGCAAGGATGCTTTAAACTGATCAAAAGTGATAATAAAGACATTTAAAATGTTGCAAAAGACATATACTTGAGAAAAATGCTGTTCTTCTGAACTTTCAGCTTTGATCAAACTTTTTTCAAAAACATCAAAATCGTAAGCGTTCATAATCGTTTTACTGGTTTGAGTCGCTTCTCACCTGAGCTCCTCCAGCTGTCTGCTCTTCTCCTGCTCGCGCTTCTTCAAGACGATGAACTCCACGCTCATCTGCTCCAGCTGCAGACCCAGCCTCTGGTTATCACTGCACACACACACAGCGGTTACACACAAACACACACACGCAAGGTGAATCAGAGAGCGTCTGTGAGGGTTTCTGACTCTTTGAGCTCGTCGAGGATCTTCTGTTTGTGGTTGATGTCGTCTCGCAGACGGCCGAGCTGCTTGTGCTGAGGCTCTCGCTGAGCGTCTGCTTTCTGAAACACACACACAGTCAGCTTCAGACAAACTTACAGCTCATCAACCAATAAATCTAATGCTTAAGACTGACCTTTCCGTTTCCAGACTCGTCCGTGTCCAGCAGATTATCCTGAGCGCTTTCTGTGAACATGGAGACAATAACTTTACAATCTGAACATATCACATGTTTTTACAGAGAGTAAAATATGTTTTCTTCAATAGCTGACTGATGATAAAGTACTTGATGATAGTGTGTGTGTGTGTGTGAGAGAGAGAGTGTTTGTACCTGTGGTCTGTAGTTTGGCGAGTTCTTCACTCAGACAGTCATAGTTTTCCTCCAGCTGTCGTTTCTTGAGCTCCACGTTCTGCATGTATTCAGTCAGAGAGCGGATCTTCGCTTCATGCTGGAAAAAAACACAGAGATTTTAGCATCTGCGTGTGTGAGTGAGTAAGTGAGTGAATGTGTGTGTGCGCACCTGGGGGGGTGTGGGGACCAATTGTCTCCACAAAGATAGGAATATCAGTAAATGTTGACCTTGTGGGACATTTGTTAGGTCTCCATGAGGAAACAAGCTTATAAATCACACAGAATGAAGTGTTCTGAGAATCTAAAAGTGTGTTGTGTTTCCTGTAAGGGGTAGGTTTAGGTGTAGGGTCAGTGTAGGACAATACCACA
>JAUMHG010000092.1:4555281-4585893 GCA_032359395.1 Enteromius anoplus | reverse complement strand
TCAAATGGTACCACCTATGGGGTTATTGGTGCATGCAAAGGGTTAAAAATTCAAGGCACAAGTTGAATGTAATTTTGGACCCGCCGGCGGGTCCGCTGGGTTTAAGGTGCTAAATCTGTTTGTGCATCTTTCGTCACAATACGTTGTACTTTAAACATCATCTCGGACAATATTCAGGATTTTATAAAGAAGTTCCCAAATGTTTTTATGGGTGATATAAACAATGTGGAGATTATTTTAATCACAAAAGTAAACAGAAAAATCATTTACTCACTCACATGACTGCTCTTTCTTAACCTGTCCAGCTTTTTGTCAGATTAGAAGATGTTTTAATGAGTTTCACGGTATGCACAAAAAACACCTCCTTTTTTTTTCTCTATCGGAACATCTTAAGGGTGAGTAACTGAGGACAGCATATTCATTTTCTGGTGATTAGGCGCATCATTTGTTATGCATGATCTGATCGATTACAGTAAATTATAGTAAAAGCACCTCATTTGGTGAAGTCAGTGAACTAAAGAAGCACCCTAAGCAGAATTAATCTGTTCTGTTTCCAAACAGAATCTCCGGATTTTTGGCCGGTTGCTTAACCTGCTTAGACTAGTCCTTAAAAGTTAGTCATCATGTTTTTTTTTTTCTTCTAAACTGGTCATAACTTTTATAAACCAAAAAAGGTAGACTGGTCTAATTTGAGTCATCCTGTGTCTACAGTTTTAATACAGTGGCTATGATCGTGCATCCGGCCCCTGATTGGTTCTCATCTGCATTGATTGAGAAGCTGTTTTAGTGAGTTCATGACTGCATGAGTCGCTCTGAGAATGCAAAACGCTCTCCATCAGGGTTGGCCCCGCTGAATCACAGGCTTCAGGGTTTACGGTAAACGCAGTGGGAAGAGCACCTTCAGCTCAGAGATGACCAGCCGAGCGCAGAGAACGACAGACTGCAGAGGTGTGATGTAACAAACGACAAATAACACCTGAAACCGTGCTGTGAGGGAAGTGTTTGTGTGCAGATGAAAGGAGTAGGACTTATGTGCGTGTGTGTGACAGAGAGTGTGTGTGTGTGTGCGTGCACTCGTCGAGCTATCTTTGTGAGGGCCGGTTTGAGTTTAAGATCATCAGAGTTTTGGCCGAGCCCTTTAAAGACCTGTTTGAGGGTCCAGACTTGGTTTTAGGGGTCAGGTTATAATTGGGTAAAGGGTAGGTTTAGGGTCAGGGTTTAGTTAAAGCACTTAGTTCTGATGGGTAGAGTTAGGGTCAGGAGCTACAGATTACACTGAGTCAATGTATGTCCTCACAGAGATAGCTATACAGAGTTGTGTGTGTGTGTGTGTGTGTGTGTGTGAATGTCTGTCTGTGTGTGTGAGTGCCTGTCTGTGTGTGTGTGTGTGTATGTGTGTGAGTGTGTGTTTGTGTGTGTGTGTGTGTGTCTGTCTGTGTGTGGGCTTGGTGCAGGACAGTAGCACATACAGTCTGTACAGTATAAAACTATGGAGAGACTCGCTTTTCACACAAACAAACATAAGTGTGTGTGTTTGTGTGTGCGTGAGTGTGTGTGTGTGTGAGAAACAGAAAGGGAGAGACGTGGGACCCCTGACTCAGATGGTGTGAGATATTCAAACGACAGCAGCGGAAATTCCCTGTGCTGAAATCTGTCCAGAGTCACGATGATGAGTGTTTGCGTGGAGCTGCTGTATCAGACCTCTGCTATCGCTGTTGATTTCTCTGCTATAGAAACTACTCAAACTCAGCATGAAATGGATTGAGCTAAACTGGTTTAAACTGACCTAACCTGGCTTGTTGGGGTTGTGGGTGAAAAAGGAAATGATATCAAAAGATTTTTATCATGAAAACAGCATCAAACACTACATACAGCACAAAAGCATTAATGTATTTATACATGTATAACAGTGCTGTCAAATCATTCATTTTGATTAAATCACATCCAAACGTTTTTGTTCATATAATATATGTTCATGTACTGTGTGTATTTATTATCTTCACACACATACAGTAGATATTTAGAACATTTTTACATTCCCCCAACCCAAACACATATGTGTGTTTATCTTAATATAATTGATATGTAATTATTTGTAATATATAAACATACATTTTTTCTTAAATATATACATGCATGTTAATATTTATATTTATATATACATATTAAATATACTCAGTGCAAACACATATATTAGGTTAACAAAACTTTTATTTTGGATGTTATTCATTGCAATATATATATATTGCATAAAATGTCTGTCTGTATATGACTATACATTATAATGACTTTAATAATTACATTTTTACTAACAGAAATGAATAATAAATTGGGATTAAGTTAGAATAGCTTTTTTTTAATTTACAATAATTTATATATAGTTATGTTTCTTATATATTTATTTGATTTATTATATATTAATAGAAATTTAATGAAGTAATATTATGTAGATTATAATGAAAAAAAGTTACATAATATACAAAAACTGTATGTAATTATATATAATTATGACAAAGTCAGCATGAAAGTAAATTTCATCTTATTCATTTTGTAAATGCATGTTTATTGATCATATTCTGTTTGTTTCTTCCTGTCATTTATAATCATAATATCTCTGGATCTTTTCTCTTTTGTTCACGTAAATGCTGCATTTGTCTTCCAACCTCCTCAAACATCTCAAAATCCAGTCCACAACTGATGGACAAAACCAATTTTTAAGTCGTACGCCACAGCACAGAATAAAAGATCTGTTACTTCCCTTCACTGCGGCTAAATACCGGCAAAACAAAAATACATGGACCAAAATTACGACTAGTGCCTGTATGTGTATATTTAGTTCTGGTGGCTCAAAGTCAGGAATGTGTCGACACAAAACTTTTGTCTTTGTAGATGATCTGAAGCTACATTACGAGGTAAATAGTAAGAAGACGGGTGATTTAAGACAGATGTTTTCTTTAGTAACCGCTGGTGTCTTTGATTTTGATTTGATTAGCTCACATCGCTTAATGGCCTCGGCGCAGATCATACTATCGCTCTTACGTTGTAATTTAAACCATGTATTTTGAGTTGCAATTAATAAAAAGACCAAGAGCTGACTTGCACGCCAAAGGCAATTTCTTCCTTGCATTTGGCGAGTGTTTTTTTGTGGTTTCTGTGATCATCTCTGTGTATGTCATCCCACGTTTTTCTGTCATGAATTGCAATGCAGTGTTTCACAGATCCTCAGTCGAATGCATTGGAAGTGTGCATAAAGGCCTCTCCGGTTTATCGCATTCAGACACAAGACCTTTGTTTGCACACAGTGTGAGAATGCATTTAATTTACAGAAACGACTACAATTCACCTCCTGTTACGCTGCTGACTGTTCCGTCGCTGTTTTTTGTCGTGCATGCACTTTTTTTGTGCGTGTGTGTGCATGCATCTGCATTGCATGTGTGTGTGTGTGTGTGTGTGTCTCTGGTTAGCGCTGCAGTCCAGGAATGTCGCAGCGAGTCTATGATGGCAAACACACACCACATTCTGAATCAAACCAATCCCTCGTCATTACTGTCTTGTCTCAAATCTCTCTCGCTCTCACACCGCACTATAAATACCTTTGCTTCCCCCCCAAATTTGTTTTCCTCCTCTTTTTTTTCTTTTCTGTCTCTCGACGCAAGAAAATGTTTGTAACATCTTCCAGGCTTTCTGATGTGGCTCTTTATTTTGTACATTCGCGCAGACCGCACAATAGCGGTCGGTGGATATTAAAACATTCTCAGGGCCCGACGCGAGAGGGCCGTTTTGAAGTTTTAATGGCGGGGTGGGGGCTAAATAAAGCTCCTCTTTGAGCTGGATAATATGAGAGTCGGTTAGCTGCACATCAGTTGTGACATTCGCTGAGAAATTAGTGTTGGGGTTTCGCAAATATGCCCGCTATCCTTTCTGAGCTTTTACGAACTCACAAAGCATTTCTACCTCCAGTCGTTAAAGAATCCGCAATCTCGCAGCTTGGGCTGTTTAATGCGAGGAGCTGCAACCGAGGAGAAGAAGAACATTGAATGTGTGTGATCTGTGCAGGTCTGTGTGCTCCTCGTGTTCAGCAGCAACCGAGCGCCACCTGTTGGAAGTTTGTGGAGCTGCAAGAGGTCAGATCTGATTCTATAGAAGTGTTTTTAATTAAGCAATCCTGTTACTTGCTGAATTAAATTCATGCCGTGCTACAAAGGATTGAACTCAGTGGAAAATTACAAATAATGAGCATATAATTAGAACAAGTATTAAAAAATATTAAACATAAAAAACATGAAGTGGTTGACATGAGGGTATACACTAAGGTCAGTATTTTTTTTAAGTAAATAATTGATTTAAAATAACAGTACAGTCATTAATAAAGTTCTAAACGATTTCTATTTCAAATAAATGCTGCTCTTTTGGACTTCCTATTCATCAGTGAACGATCAAAAAATAAAATGCATCAGTTTTTATATTTTTAAAAGATGTTTCTTATGTTCATCAACGCTGCATTTATTTGATCAAAATACAGGGAAGAATTTAATACTATTGCAATGTAAAAAAACAATTTTCTATTTAAATGTACATTAAAATCTTATTTTATTTCTGTGATGTTCAGCTGTATTTTCAGCATCATTGCTCCAGTCTTCAGTGTCACATGATCTTCAGAGATCAGAATAATATACTGGTTTATGATCAGTGCTGGAAACTGCTTCATATATTTTTGAAACCTGTGATTTTTACTGATACTTCAATGAATAAAACGTTAAAAAGAAGAGCATTCATTTTAAATAGAAATCCTTTCTAACAATATACACTACCATTGAAAAGTTTGGGGTCAGTACATGTTTATTCTTTTTTATTTGAAAGAAATGAAAACATTACTCAGCTGGGTTGTGTTCAAGTGATGGCAAATAGTTATACTGTTAAACAATATTTTTTTCAGTGTACAAAAAAATATTTTCCATCACAACTTTGATAATTCTAATCATAAATCAGGATATTAGAATGATTTGTGAAGGATCATGTGACACAGACTGGAGTAATGACTGATGGAAATTCAGCTGCGCATCACAGAAATAAATTATATTTTAAAGCATATTAAGGTAGAAGCCCTTTATTTAAAATGGTAAAAAATTTCACACTATATCTTTTTTTTCCTGTATTTTTGATCAAATAAATTCAGCCTTGATGAACATAAGAAAAAAAATTATTATAAATCTTATTGTTTCCAAACTTTTGACTGGTAGTGTGTATGTATATGTATATATAACTACCATAAATAAGCTTGATACACTGTGTAAATGTGTGTTTGTGTAAATATATCACATTCCACGTTCGTTTGATTTGATTTGCGTGTTAATGAGAATCTTGAGTAAAGTTTTAAAAACACTCTAATTAAAGTCACAGAAAGTGCAGACATGGCAAAAAAAATGTGGAACTGTGTGTGTGACTGCTGATCCTCTCGCCAAAAAAGAGAGAAAGAAAAGTGGAAAAAAACGAAATAAAATGAAATTGAGTGGGTTGGAAAAATGGGAAGTTTAAAAAGGCAAACGGGGTTTTTAAGAGAATCTTTGAAGTGTATCACTGGAGGACTGTGTGTGTGTGTGTGTGTTACTGTAAGTCAAAGCAGAAGGGCTCGTGGGCCGTGTGTGTTTGATGTGTGTGTGATGTGGTTTCGGGGGGGAAGGGAGCTGTGTGTGGCGTCAGAGGGACCGAACAGAGCGTAGGAGTCTCTTTCCCTCCAGTCGCATCCAGTCGTGTGTGTGTGTGCGTTACGCAGATATTCACACCTCAGTGACGCATCACTAATATACAGTCAATCAGAGCCAAATAACTTCATAATCAATAATATTTCCTCTCTCGTCATCGCTCTGCCATCAACCACAGACATTTATGTGTTTTAAGGAAGGCCCAGTTTTGTCTCTCTGGTTTGGCAGCGGTTAAAAACGTGCTTTTCCGATCCGATCCGCGCTCCAACCCGCTGGAAAGACAAATCCCAAAATCTTGATCGTTTCTCCTAAACTTCAGATGTCTCTCTTGCAAAAAACACCCAGTAATATGTTCTGAAATGTGTTATGAAAACATTTAAATGCCAGGTTATACACATTTTTCTGTGAAGGTTGAAAAGAACATTCCATTTACCGTGGTTAATCGCATCCAAAACACATTTTTCTGCTCACATAATATATGCATGTGTAACGTGACCATTTATTATTAAATAAACACACACACACGCGCATGCATATATTCAAGAACAATATACTATGTTTATATATTAAATATATATAATATTATATATCATGTAAATACATGCAAACATTTTCTATATATATACTGTATGTGTGTGTCTTTATATATACGTAAAGTCATCTGTGATAGTTGTACTCTTCCCAAATAATAACACACTGGGTTTGTGTCCGATCATCCGTGTTTGATGCTGCTGCTCTGTGATGTAATCGGATTCATCACTGACTTCCTTTCTCAAGACTCGACTTCCTGCCGTCAGATCCCTGGACTTATCAAACCTGACCATCTCTATTATCACATCACACTCACTCGCTCCTGACCGCAGAGCTGGAGATGTGTGCACGACAATTCTCTTCTAATAACACACTTTCCAGTTTGAAGTGTTGGCTCAATGCTTCGACTTGTTCTGCTTTACTTATAATGTCCTCACCGGTCAGAAATGTTCTTGTTAACGCAGTGAGACCTGTAGAAGAGCTGGAGCTGAAGGTTCAGGAACCGGGCTCTGCTTTGTTTTTTTGTGAGCATTAACTGATTGCATGTTGACACAAAATGTGACTGTATTGTCATCCCGATTCAAGGCATGAAGATATTATAAACATTCGCATCATTACTTTCAGTACAGCTGCATAGAAACGTATAACAAATATAACTGACTTTATATGAAAACCTCACTCATAAGGCCTCAGGTTTGTGTGCGTGTGTTTGTTTTGTACCTGCTGACTACAGGTACAGCATGAGGGAGGTTTAGGAGAGTCTTTCTCGCTCCTTCAGTCTCAAAGCTCAAGGTCTTTATGTGATACTGAGCAGACCTCGAATCAGTCTCATTGTGACCGACTCATTAATGCAATGAATCTTGAAGAAAAACAATAGTCATTTTTAAGTTGTTGTTTGCATATGTCACACACTTGACTAGGGTTTCAGATGCCACAGAAATGACTACAACAATATTAAATATTATTTGGAAAATTGTTAGTTTCTATTATGTTTCATTAATGTGTTAAATGTTTAATACATATTTATTTCTTTATAAATATATTTATTATTATATTATTTGTTTATATTTCTTTAATTAATGTGATTTATTCTGATCGATGTATTATTTAGTTTAGTTTTCATCTTTTACCCATCTTTTGAACTTGTTAAAGCCCTTGACAACTAGTGTATTTTGACAATTGCATGATATTACTAGTTGCATTTAGGATTACAGGTATGATTTCTGTTCATAATGATGTTTACTGGTGTCAGATTAATAGTCGAATTGCAATAAGCAGTGACGAACACAGCAGGACGGTCAATAAACACCTTGCTTTAATTAAATTAGTGTTTTATTATAAAGCATCTGACCAGGATGTGACTTGAATGGAGTTAGGAGCGTTATGAATGAACTGCAACATACGGTGTTTTAACACATGACTATAAGAACAAGTCAATCCGGGACAAAACCAAATGAAAACTTCTAGTTAAGAGGAGCTATTCCTTTATGTATGACCTCTTTGTGTGTGTGTGTGTGTGTGTGTGTAAATTGAGCATGGCAGTTCGCTACCACAAGACGCAAACAGGCAAACAGACTTCACTCAGCAAAGATACACTGTTTACAGCCCCGTCAGTCCATCAAACACAACTCTCTACGGGTGTGTGCGCTTGTGTGTGTGTGAAAGTTTAAAGCAGCCGGTGATGCATAGGTGTGTGTTTATCCCTATTCTGACAAGCAAACAACATCAACACCGCATATACCTCAGTCTCAGTGTTAAAGCATGGCACAAGTCAACTGTTTTACTTCACAAAACATCATCCAGCTTCAAACACAAACCCACAAGAGAATGCTATCGCTCTCGTAAAGCTCGGGAGACTGAATGGACTTCAAAAAAAGAGCTATAGAAAGTACAAGCATTTGCGCTCCATGCAGTAACTGAGGTCTTTTGAGGTGAAACGTGTGATTTTTCGGCCTCAGAAATCCCAAACGCAAACGGCGAAGCGATTTGACGCAGCAGGATATTTTATGTGTTTCTGTTTTTTATGCGACGCTGGACTTAATGTGACCGAAGCCGAACATCTGAGTCACAGCCGAGGCCACACACAGACGTGACCCGAGGAAACGCATGGAAACCGCAGCCTCTCACGCACACGCTTATCATGAACACAGACTTAACATGTATGAGATCTGTACTCAGCATGTTCTAACGGTCCTATTAAGTTACAAAAACTTTACTTGCCAATGGTTTCGGAGCATCCAAAAATGTTACGCTCAAAACTGTTAAAGGAGCGTTCTATAACATCATTTTGTGAACAGTTTAGCAATGTTACTTTTGAAACAAACAGTAACATTTAAAAACGTCAGGCAAGCAAAAGTTTCAGAAATAGTGTTACAAAATGTTTTAAGAACATTATTAAAGGTCAGGTAACTCTATTAAAATTAGAACTTTATTTATTTTATAAATATATATATATATATTAAATATGTTTTATTTATTTTATACATAACTATATTGTGGTATATACACTGCAAAATATGCTGTTCTAGCTCAGATTTCTTTGTCTTGTTTCCAGCCGAAATATCCAGAAAAACTTCAATCAATAAGGATTTTCTAAAAGTTAAATTTATTGTTTTTTTTAAGTCTAAAATTAAGAAAGTTTTTGCTTAGAACAAGCTAAATAATCTGCCAACGGACACATACTTAGTCAGCAATCTCTCAACTCTGCAAGTCCCAGAAGTTTATAAAAGAGATTTAAAAAACAAAAATAGAACATTTTTTTAGTCTTCTAAGACACTTTTACTGTCTCAACCACTAAAAGTTAAAAATGGATCTCATTTTCTATGAAATTCCCAGCAGAAATAACTCTATTGTGATACATATATACAGTTGGGCAGTGATATAATTAACGGAGTCAGTGAACACACACCATGTTCACTGTCCCAATCTCTGGTCCTTTCTTTTATTTCTGGTCTTTCTCTCTCCTGCTGCGTCTGACGCCTCAGCTCTCTCGTTTGGGGAGCTCCGCTAATAAACCTTGGAGCCTGGACTCCTCGCTGTCTCGCTCTCGCTCCGCTCAGATCTCTCTGATTTCTTGCCCAGTTCTCTTCTGTTGTCCAAAATGACAAGCGACTTTTTCTTAGTCTCTCTCTCTCTCTCTCTCTTTGTCGTTTTCTCACATTCTGCCCACTGTGACAAGACTGTGCCAGAGAAACACACACACACACACACACTCGACAGCAGACACACAGCTGGACCCCAGCTGCCTACAAAGGCTGGGGTTTGGAAATCAATGAAGGCGAATGAAGAAAAAGGGAAAAGAGTTTAAATAAATTGGCACTTGAAAAAAGAAAACGCAAAGAGGCAATCGAGAGAGGGAGAGAGAGAAAACACGCGCGGAGAGACAATAGGCGAGGAAATGAGCTGTAACTGCAGCACTACGTCAAAACCCCGGGTCAAAGACCATCCATAATCGCAGATAACAAAGATGCGACGTTACAGATCGGATGACATCTTGCATTAAGATGTCCGAAACCTGATATCATCCAATCACAAACTTGGCAGGAGTTGTGACGAACGAGAGTGATGCGGCGGCCTCCCTGGAACCGGCGGCTTCTACAACGTTATATCCGTATTCCTCTCGCTACTGACGACGATGTTGTCGGACTGAACAACATCTGCGCTTCTCATGCTCGTTTTATGTAGCTGGTCAGATGAAAGTGCTCGTTCTTGATTGACACCGGCGAAACACAAAACAAATGAACGGAAAATGTTTTGCATCATGTTTTAGGACGGATGCACATGTTGCTAACTAAATAAACACCTTATTTACACTCGTAGGTGCTTTCAAGGTTCTCCACAGCGATGCCATAGAAGAGCCGCTTTTGGAAGCCTTCAGTCAAAGGTTCCATCTTTCTATAATCTGAAGAAGCTTCTTTTGCCACTAAGTGAAACGGAAAGGTTCCTCAGATGTTAAAAAGTGCTTTATAAAAACAATTTTGGCAAAACCGTTCCCCTATGGCATCCTGAAGCCCTTTTATTTTATTTAATGTTTTAAAAATGTTATTCTTGATCGTGTGAAC
The DNA here is from genome assembly GCA_032359395.1 of Enteromius anoplus. Lineage (NCBI taxonomy): Eukaryota > Metazoa > Chordata > Actinopteri > Cypriniformes > Cyprinidae > Enteromius > Enteromius anoplus. Next base: position 4,575,599 of record JAUMHG010000092.1, on the reverse strand, counting down.
ATTCCAAACATTCCTTTTTACAACATTGTGTCATTTTACCACATTTTGAGAATGTTACTTTTAAATGATTCAAACATTCTGAAACTAATTTTGAGTTTGAAAAAAATGTTCCATTAATGATACATAACAATGCTTTGAGAACAATTAGAGAGCAGATCATTTGAACAAACGTTCTATTAAGGTTAACGTTTGTTAGTCACAGTTCTGAGAATGTTCGCTGTTAGCTTGACTATCCCTCTGTGTACTACCAGCCACATTAAACACACACACACACACACTGATGATCATTAATCTGAATCCGCACTGTTTAACACTTAATAGTTGAGAAATGTGCTGTTGAGGCATGAAACAAGCAATGAACGTGGCAGAGAACTCTCACTGTGTTTGTTGCAATTGTGTGTTTTCTCATCACAATCATCTGTTCCGCATATGTACACACACACACACATACACACTTATTTTTGTTAAAAAACAGAGAGGGAGATACAACGTAAGGCTGCATTACCTTCAACATTTTGCATGCCATCGCTCATATCTAACATTTTTTGATCATTGTGTCATTCTACAGTGACCCCAAAATCTCTATGAACTGTGTCACACTTCTAAATATCATTGCATTACAAATTAGATTTTAAAGCAAGTGTCATTTATTAAAAAGACAGATGCAGAAATGCATCTTACAAATAAAACATCTGACAAAAACCATGTTTGAACTGCTAAATCAACAGATATGCTGAAGAAAGACGGTCAGTATTGTGGGCGCCTCTGATGGACAGATTTTCCTACTTAAATGTAAGTGACTTAAAATGCCCAGTCTTAAAAGAACACTTAATGAATCACTTGTAAGATGAGTCCATACTATTAAAAATAAAGGTTCCTAAGGGGATTTCAACAGCAATCCCATAAAAGAACGATTTTGGTTCCCCCAAAGAACCCGTTTTCATCTAAAGAACCTTTTTTCCCCCCATAAAGAAACTTTTGTACTATGCGAAAGTTCCATGGAGCCATCAGTATTTATTTTTACTTCGTACATGCGGATTCAAACACATTAAGAGACTCAAACATGGAAAAAAGGAAAATAGAAAGAGGCAGCAGCACTTGACCGATTAGAAGATGCTTTGACTTGTTTTGCGTTCATCTTCCTGGAAACTGACCATTGGTGGCACAAAAAGGCAACTCAAAACTGCCCTATTTCATGTCACTTTCAAGCATCAGCAGCTAATAGAGGAATTAGGGAAGCGAGTTTATTATTGGAAGAGACACATCTCATATCTCCTATATATGAACACAGTGTGTTTGTGTGTGAACTGACACAGTGGGCTTCTGCCCGTTAGCCCTGGCCATCACACACTGGTGCGAGGTCGACAAAAATGACACTTTTGTCACATCCAAATGAGGAAGCTCTTTAACCACACACACATAGGCACTTAAACACACACTGTCCTGCATGCATGTCAAACAAAACGCCTTCAATCATGTATAACGCCACAGCTGTTAAGATACACAATCACTCAGATGGTCCAGAAAAGCTCTTTCACACTTCTTCTAAACCACTAACGTATCTGATCTCTGGAGCACGCAACAAGCGCAGGGAACGATTGTTTCGGCTTGTTTTGCGTTCGTGGGTATCTACACACAATTTATAAATGTGAAATGTGAAACTAATTAGTTTGTCGAGTGTGACTTTTGTGGGGTATACGTATAAAACCTACAAGCGAATATTTGAGACCACAGGACGATGCTCAGAGCTTGAGATGTAACTCTTTCAGGCCCAACAGAGCAAACTTTCTTCAAGAAAACCAAAGGTATTCAGATCATTTAGTCTTATTTACTGAGAAGCTAAAACTAAAACCCATTATTAAAATGTCAATATGAAATTATAGAAATGGGCATTTGACTTGAGGTTAAATTTAAATACAACTTAAAGTTAATTGTTAAGTCAACATTTTGTGACTCAAGCTCTTTTTCTTACAAACAACAAGTGTTGTAAAAACAAGAACAAGACAAATTGCAATTTAAATATGCATGTAATTTAAACAAGAACGCAATTATCGAATGCAGCTTTTAAAGGACAACACATTCCAACAATCAGAACTGAAGTGAATTTCAGAAGAAATAACATAAGACTTAATTAACAGTGAGTGTAATTGTGATTAAAATATATTTAATTTATATTTATTTCAATGCATAAGTTGCTCAAATGAACAAAAATAATACTAACAATAATTAAGGTCAGTCACATTTTTAAGGCAAGTGTAATCATATATTCTTCTACAATACTTGCCCATAATAATACTAACAATAATTTGAAGTCGGCTGTAATCATAGCCTATATTATTGTACAATATTAAACTAAGATAAAAATCTAATTATTAGATTTTTGTTTAGCCTATAAAGGACGTTTAATTAAATCGAAACAAATTTCTGTCTATCAGACACGAGGATGTTAGGAAGTGCAACACATAAAGCTGAATGTTGTAAAACTCAATGAAAATGTGATGCTGAAGACTGCAGAAATGATGCAAAGCGGGCCGCAAGTTCTGCAAACTCCAGACCTGACAGTCAAAGCAAGAAAAAGTAAATGTAAGCTACTAATGCATACAATAAGTGATCAAATCTGCCTGGAATAATAGTTTACGGTCGCCAGACATCAGAAGTCGTGCTGCTAATCTAGTTTTTCTGTCGGAACGAATGAACACAGGGATCAACACAGACAACTCAGAAACGGATCGGGTCACCACGAACCTTGGTTCCTCCGCGGGTTCGCCTGTTTTCTCCGCTTTCCTCGGCTCCTCTCTGCCATGTCTCGGCTGTATTCGCCCGGTGAACGCGAGGACGGCTCGTGCGGGTACATGAGCGCCGCGTCGCTCCGCTTCGCTCTGCAGCAGCGCTCAAGCGCGCGACGCGATCAGCAGCGGCTCTGGTGATGTCATCGGAGGCAGGTCTGGTGTCAGCCCAAACTGTAAAGTGTGATCAAAGAAAGGAGAATTTGCGCACTCAAAAGCGTTTGATTTCAGAAGGTGGAGATGCTTTTTTTTTTTTTTTTAAATAAAACGATAATTATGCTTCTGAGAGTTTTTTTCCTCTTCTTCTCGTCATAAACGCCACTGTTACAGGCTATACGTAGGCCATACAATATTAAGCAGGCAATGCATTTTATTGTTTATAATAGGATATGACTAGTGTGCGAGTAAAACAAAAAATTATGCATGCAATTTAAAGAAAATGTGATGCAGAAATTATGCAAAGTGGCTTGCTTAATTACTTGAGGACTTGAGCTAAACTGGACGGTGACCTCACTTAATCAGAAATTAATTGAATTTATTTCCCTGCTGACAAGCTGCTTTGACAGAATCAGTATTGTATAAGACGCTATATAAATAAAGGTGACTTGACTCTATGTTTGTTTTTGTATTGAAGAACTGCCAGACGCCAAACTTTAGGTTTGCAATAATATGTTTGATCGCGATGCATATAAGCAGAAAATGCATTACCTTTAAACGTCGCAAGCGGTGTTTTAACGCGCAGGTACGCTACGCGTTTTATTGGGAGCGAATGGCACCTGTTCCCGCGCCCCCCATCAGCCCGTTCTCCTGTTGATCGCTGTAGGAAGTATTGTATTGTCACCTCTTTTGTGCGAGTAATTGAACGGTAATCTGTTTAGCAACTGAAAAAGAAAAACATCAGAAAAACTCAAACACACCGTTCCAGGACCCCTACCTTGGCATTCACACGCATGAACGCGCAATGTCATGATAATGCCGCGCAATAGGGTGGACCTTGATCCCTCAGCGCTCCGAAATGAATGACTTTTTCTGCTTTAAATGATGTTAATGGTTAAGTGATTCTGTTTTCTGTTTAATGACAATATTGCTCTTGTTAATTATTCTTATTATTAATATAATCTTGCAGTAGCCAGCAGCAGTAATACACATTGATCTGGAATAACACGCCATGTGTGATATATTAAAATGTATTTTTGCTCTTCGAAAACTATCGGTTATATTCATGCTGTCTTGATTATGTCTTGCCTCGCGCCAGAAAAAAAAGAGCGGCAACGGATTCTGAGGGAAAATATAACTTTATCTTAATTGTTGTTTTTACAACAGCGCGGGCGGATTTCTCATTTTTGTCTGGAAAAAAACATCTTACAGACATTACAAGAAAACCCACAACACTAAATATTACCACAGGATGACCGAGATTTAAAAAAAAAAAAAACGGTTTGTATAACAAAACTTGGATATTTTGCTCAGCATAAACGTCGTAAATTACGTAGCAAAGACTTACCCGTGACTTGTACTGTCTTTTATACGAGGTTTTTGCCGTTATTTTAACGTGTTGTCTTGTGTACAAACATGCTGTCGATAAAACATTATTGATAGGCTATCAAAAATGTATATAAGTTAGCCTTTAGGCTAATTTTCATTGAGAAGCATATGATTAGCCACCATATTTCCTATGGTACTTTTTTAAAGCGAATCCCGTCCTTTTTTGAAGGCATTTGTCTACTTGCAAAGCGATGTTTGTAGTTTTACAGTTAGTTTGCTAACTGTTTGTTTATTTAACATTACAAAAATAATTAATTAGTACCACAGTACAGTAATAATATCAGAAAGCAATAGTGATGTAACTTCCACTGAGGAACTGAATGATTTTGATGCACCATGGTATTTACTCAGGTACTAACAATGCGTTACTACTAACCATTTTTAGTAGTGAACCCTCTGCATTTAAAAGGCAAAATGCTAAGCTTGTGTTTGTTGTTTCTAATGGACATTTGTCTTTTCAGGGGCATAAAATAGAGGGTCTCAGGTGGAGAAAGCCAAAGAAAAGGAGAAGGGATGAGAGGTCACAGTCCTTTTGTCTAGGAAAGGAAAGGAGATGGAATGGGTCATAAACCTACACCCTGCTGTGGACCTTGGGTGAGAGGACTAAAGGAGGACACAAAGAAATGCCTCATTCACCACTTCACCTCTGCCCCTGCAGATGATAGTAAGAAAGTGTTTCTTACATGAACGTTATAAACGAGGCATCGTTGTCTCTTTATGTGCAGACAAAGAGTGTGTGCAGTGAGTCTGAAGCAGCCGGTAAGTGCAAGAATCTGGGCACCAAATGGTCCCAAACACCTCTGTTCTCTCCGAGGGACGCCCTAGGGTGGGGTGTCCCGTGGGGTTTCCATGCGTGCATGAGTTTGGCAGGGGTTCAGAGAGGGAGCAAAGGGAGGAGTCTTCCTTAACGGCATATTAAACAGCAGTTAATTATATGCCAACCTTTGTGACAAAGAGAATAAAAAGCCTCGACTTGAATGGCGAACCAAGAAAAGAAAAGTCATTATGCTGGTTTCACTTCTTTGCATGTGAAAACCTCAGCGCTTATTTTGCCATTTCCATTTGTATCAGCAACCTCAGCTCAGTTGATTGTGGCTTAAGTCAGGCTGTAGATCAGAGCGCTGTTAAACCTCTGCACTCTCTCTTTAGAAAACAACCGAATGCTGCATTCTACAGATGTTAATTATACGACTGGTACGTTTCCTATGCATTTGTTTAATGAGAATTGAGTGCATGTAGGGACTCAGAATGTACATGCGTGATAAAACTTAAATGAGTTACATTTTAAATACGGTTTGAAATATGATGATTCATGTTCATAACAGTGCGGGACGGCTTCAGTACTTGAGGTAACCCGAAGTAATGGGCAAAAGTAAAGGGATCCCTGCCTGAGCAAAAACCACTAATGATAAGTGAGGGATGGCTGATCAAGTCACAAAAAAGAGGATGGAAGCAAGCTACAGAGCGAAAGGAAGGAGCGGAGACGATCAGTCAGTTATGTAGCAAACGGCAGATGGGAGACAGGGAGAATTGAGTCAGCAGAGCTGGCGTTGGATGATGTCGAGGGCAGGTCTTTGTTGGATTCGTGCCGCACACAGCATTAGATCCGTGGGGCCGAATCAGGGTACCAGGGACCGGGAGCCACAGCATTATAGACTCAAACACACACAGCCATGTAGTCCAGGAAAATCTTTCTTTTGATCTTATAATCAGGGACAGGGAAAGGGCAAGTATGGAGAGGATTAGCTTTGTTACAGATTTCAGTATTAGTGAGCAAAAATGTTCTCTTTGTAACTAAAGGAGGACGGATCTAATATGCCAGTGTAACATAAACCTTGTGTGTGGCTTTCAAGACCTCACAAAGACCGTGAGCTGAAGTTTTGATGCCATCTAGAGGACATTTGATGTTGTTTTACCTGAAAAAAATGAAGGTGGCCTAGCATTCAGAAAACACATCATTTTTGTATAGTTAACGGAAGCCATAATAGACCTATGATACTGGGAATTAAATTGAAAAATACATTAAAAATTCTAATTTCAGCTATTTCTCACTTTCATTTAGTTTAACTTGATGTACTAAAAGAACAAAATCTGAAATAAAATTGAATAAAAGCTAAACATGCCTAAAGTAAAACTAATAAAAATGACAAAACAAAACAAAATCACTAAAACTTTAAATTCAAATAAAACAAAAAAAACTATAAATAAAAACTAATTCCAAATATAAATATACTCAAAATCGAAATAAAGCTTTTCGAAAGGTACATGTTTGTACACATATTAGTTCTTCTTTCCTAATAGGTACAAAAGTGTACTTTATGAAAAGGTACCGCCCCTTTACTTCTGAGAGTTAATGATACTAAAATAACAATACACAAAGAAACATAATACAGCACATACTTTTCTTCCATCACAGGCTCTGTTTATTTATAAACTGGTATAATATAGTACTTTTGTACAAAAATGTAGAAAACGGTACGCAAAAATATCACTTCCTTGTAAATAGATGAGATAAATGCTAATATAAATCTGTTACTACTTTATGAACTTTTGCCAGCAAAAAGGTTTGAGTGAACTGTGACAGATATAAAAACACACAGAAATGCAAAAACCACAAACGTTTTTTTTTTCTTTAAAAAAAAAAAAAGAGAAAAACGATACAAAGGGAACATTGTTACATTTTTGCAGCAATATGGAAGCACATGACGTCTAGCAGTCTATGCAAATGATGTCTAGCAAATATCAAAAGTGGACTCGTCTTAGTGCCGGTCGTCTTTGGTATGCCACAGAAAGTGGAAACACTGGGATTTTAAAGGGTTGCAACCCCTTGATAACACTTAAATGATAAAAATGATACTTAAAACGAGTTAGGCACAATGTAGACAAAGTGTTGAAATTACAGAGGACTTAAAACCAAAAAGTCAAATACCTGCACTTTATGTACCTTTCATACTATGTGGAACCTTTAATTAAAAGTCATCACTTCTCCTCAGCTCAGTGCTGTTGTCAGTGCAATGCATATGCATGCTAGCTTGGGTTACATAACGCAGCGTAGACTAAAAGAAACCTTATCAAAACCTCTCAGTGCCGTTAGCCTTTAACATTTCTGTCTGAAAGCAGACTAGTCAAATAATCAGAAAACAAACACTAGAATTTGTATTAATATTATAACTCAAAGGCTCCTGTCTAGACCTAGAGATAGTTAACAAGGCTTCAAAATACTGTTCTGTAATCTGCCTTTATGACAGGTAGCGATGCGTTTAATGAGAACACTCTTTCTCCTGAGCCCAAAGTATATTCATGTACTCTCTACCCCTCAGCTTGTGCAAACAGTCTCTTAATTGGTTGTTTCATGGTAGAAAAAGAAACAATTGAACTACTGGAACAGCAACAATATTGTCATCTTCTAATTTTAAGTGCCCCTATTATGGGTAATGAAAGGTTCATATTTTGGTTTTAGGAGTCCCTAACAAAAGGTTGACATGGATGCAAGGTCAGAAACACTATTTTCTTACAATATGCATTTATTTTTACCTTACATGCTCAACAACTCCCAAACAATTCGCTCAATGATTAATTTTTTTAAACCCCTTCTTTGCGTGACACTAATCTGCAGTGATTGGTTCAATTGGTCTCATTTTCATTTTATACAAATTAAATATAAAAGTTGCATCTAGTGGCAAAAAATTTAATTGGATTTTCATTCAGACCAACAGAAGTGGGCGGGCAGTATGCTAATGTTTCATGTTGATGTCGACAAGAAATGGTATGGGATTAGTGTTAAAGACAACTCATTTAAATGATTCAGTGTCAACTCTTTCTTTTGAGAGATGGTGCACTTTTACACACTGCATGAAAGCTTATTTTCAAAAATCCATAATAGGGGCACTTTTCAAAGAGAATGTATGTTTTTATTGCTCATTATTTCTGATGAAACTGATAAAACTGTCTAGTGCGCATGTGTCAGCCACTTGTGTTTCTGTGCACTATTAAGTGAAGTATGAATTCTGCTGTACTCATACATTAAGTGTTCGTATACTTAGGGCTTCATACTAAGTCTATTCGTCTGTCAGAGTGTTTCTATCTGACTGTCCATATGTCTCACCTTATGTCGTACCCGTGAGGAATCAAAGAAGCCACAATGGTCAAAGGCACTTGAATCCTGTCTTTACCAGTACTTCTAGAGAACATGCCAACCATATTCTTCTTTTACACAATCGTTCACTTAGAATTTCAGTCTTCTTATGTAGAGTTCACGTGGCTTTTGTGCCAGTCCAAGTCTGTATATGTATCAAAAAGTAGATTTTCTTTATACTATCTTGCCACCATTTACAATCCAAAGCTCATATTTACATTTTAAAGACTTCCATCGTAAACAGTCTCACAGTAGTGATCGGAATGGCCCTTCAGTAATAGTCTTTAGGCCTCTGTGGTAATGTTTAGCAATTTCACAAAATTACAAAACTATTATGGAAAATCTCTGAGATCCCTTGAAGGACACCATCAGTACTTGGTGTATGAGCAAGAAAATGATGTCCAGAGGAACCTTTAGCGTTGAAAGGGCAATAGAGTCTACATGCTCACTTTGGCCCAATTTAATGTATAAACATTTTAAGACAATGTGTTCAAATACTTGTTCTCCCCAGCAAGGGACGTCAACATTGAGGTCATGTCCCCGATTGCCATATTGGAAAGGCCACTTGGAAGGGTGATGGAGGTTTGGGGCGTGGTGAGACGGGAAGAGGTCTGAGAGGAGCACTGATGGTGTCCAAGCGGTGGGTTAATTGGACTGTAAGATGAAGGGTCTGGGTCATCAATGATGGAAGCAAAGTCAATTTGAGCATTCTCCAAGTCCAGGTTTTCTAAGGTGTTGGACATGGGTGCAGGGTCCGAGTAGGCCATCGAGGTGGGCTTGGCACTAGGGTCTATCCCTGTCAGGTGCTGCTGGGCCAGGCATGGACCCTCCTGAGTCTTCTCTATGTCGTGGTGCATGTGTATCTGGCCTGAGTAGTACAATGGGTTGTTGTTGTTGGTGAAATTTTCAGAATGCTGCTGCTGTTGCTGTTGTTGAACAGGTGGGAGACGGACTCCTCTTCTTGGACTGGCGGTGGAGTGGACCGGGCTCAGGTGAGTTGGGCTGCCCAGGTAAGTTCCACCCGTCTGCTGGGATAGGCTATTTTGGCGACTCAGAGGCTTTCGTCCCTGAGGTGGTCGTGGCACCATATCCGGCCCGTAGCAGGATCCTTGGATCCCAGCGGTTTGCTCCTTAATGGAACCGGGGAGATGATTTTGTGGTGGGCTCATTAAGTTCTGATTAGAGTAGCCTTGGTAGGAGTTCCCTGGATAAAGGTTCTGGCTAGCTTGTTGATGTCCCCCCATTTCCATGCCGTCAGGCTTCCCAGAGAGACCATCGACTACCCTTTTCTCCTGCTGCTGTTCCCAAAGGAGCGCTTGCTGGGACTGCACATAATTCCTCACCATCATTTCCTTCATCTGATGCATGGGCGTCTGCGATCTACGGCTCTCTGCCAGTGCAAGATTTATCCCTCCACCACTCGGAAACGATCCCACCTGGCTCTGCTGTGGAAGACCGACTTGTGTTCCCATCTGGCCATGATGGAAGTCACAGTTCACATTGGAGGACCTGCCTATGATAGCCTGTCCTGATTGCGGAGGATAGGCCTGCATATTTGCATTATGCCGATGCTGGTGTAGAGGTTTAGTGTTCTGGCAGGAACTGGACCCTCCCATGGATGAATGGAACTGCTCTGGTTTTACAGTAACTCTTTGATGACCAGGGTCAGATGTAGGGTCGTATACACCCTGTTGAGGGTAGTGTTGTCCTTGCATGCCTGTGCACTGGTACTGCATATCGTTCTGAGGGCTGTGGAGCTGGTTGGTCGGGCCCCAAGGTCCCGATCCATCGCCTTGGCTGGGATAATGTGGACCCGAGGGGCTAAGCTGACAGTTGCTCATGCCAAACTCAGCTTGCTGTAGAAGATTGTTCGCAATGTCAGCTTGACCCATTATCCCAGTGGCACAGATCTCCTCACGCTGGTACTGACTTTGCATTTGAGACTGGTAGACTTGATCCATGCAACTCAGACCCTCTTGTCCGGGAGAGAGTTGACTTGCGTTGTGAGGGTGGTTGCACTGTTGAGGTGGCTGGTAGCCCATGTAGGCACGGTCTCCACCTTGGATCACGTTGCCTTGCTCTCTGCCTTCGGCAGTCCCATTTGGATCCATAGCCATGGCCTCCATCATGACATTTTCAGTGATGCTCGGTGGACGAGGTGAGTACATGTGCCTGCTGAGAGCAGCATCAGATCCGCACTGCTGCAATGCATTACGCCGAGTCATAAGGGACACATTGCTCAAGCTATTAAAGCGTTGCACTTTGGGTAAACCTTGCGGGTCGGCACCAGAACGGACTGGGTCGCTGGCACGCCTTGTGTTGTTCCCAGGTGCCTGATGCGGATAGATCACTCCTGTGCCATATTCGGCATTAGCACTGTGCCTCCTCGTGCCAACTTGCTGCAGAAATGGAGGAAGAGATTGGCCATGGCATTCCCTCAGGAATCTTCCAGGGTTGCCAGGTTGGTCCATGTTGGGTAACGGGGTTGGCGGTGGGCCGCCGGTTGCTGCTGCATATTTAACTTTCAGACTGTACTGCTGCGCAGGAGTCAGACTCGGCAGACCTGGCAACCCCCTGGGGTTCTGGCATGATCCGCCTCTTTGGCTGTTCTGAGGAGACAGCGGGTCGCCGGGAACATCGGTCCCCATTACAGACTGGCAGTGACCCACTTGGGACACGTCGCTGGAGCGTCTGCTTGATAGGTAGGGCGAGACCATAGATGAACGGCGGCTCACTGTGTAGGCCGAGCTGAGGCTGCTGGTGCCGCTGCCCCGTCGGTCGTTCGTTGGACAAGGCATTCCCATTCCACTAACTCCACCCAGATCTGGGGCAGAAAGCTCCATCACACGGCGGTTGGAGAGTAAGGGTGAAGGAGCACACATGCCCATCATATCTCCTGTTGCTGAAAGGAGCAGAGAAGGAAGTTAGTATGAGAATTATTTAATGGTATAATCTATCTATCTATCTATCTATCTATCTGTCTATCAAAATAGATATATCTCTATAACAGGGGTAGGCAACGTCAGTTCTTGAGAGCCGATGTCCTGAAGTGTTTCAATCCAACCCTAATCAAACACACCTGGATAAGCTAATCAAGGTCTTCAGGATTACTAATGCTGCGCCCGAAATCACATACTGCTTAAGTAGGTACTACATTTAAAATTGAACGTACTACCCGGCCGTTAAAACAGTACGTTCTATATAGTATGAATGTGGGTAGTATGAATGGAATTTCGGACGTACTACCTCCGCCATATTGATGTTGTCACGTGTCGTCACAACAGGGCGACAATTTAAACTTTCAAGATTGAGTTAAACAAGTGTAATTTAATCACACTAAACAACATTTTTTTCCTGAGGTACGTACACTTGAAATGAGCCATGTGGAGCCTCATTGGATAGGAAAGTGTCCATAGTATGCCTACTATAGAATTCGGCCGGAAGCAGTAGGTCATCCAGGTATTTCTCGCAGACTGAATTTCGAATGCTATGAATTCGGACATACTACTTGCCTACTTGCCTAAATCAAAATACTGTTTGTCAACAAAAAATGTCACCAGATTGCAAACAAAGAACAAGAGCTTGATTCGCGTAGTCCTTTACCAGAGAGAGCCGGTAGTTTATTCCCTGTGCTCCGTCCAGGTGGTGTTGGTCGGCGAATTTGCTTCAGTTTGTCGATCTTCAGGTTCTCCAGCCTTTTCAAGGCCTGCACGGACATGCACATCCCCCCTGAGCCTCCGCCGGACTCGGCCACACCGTTGTTCCCGCTCTCCTCTTGTGTGGTCAGGTCCTCCAGACTGCCCGCTGCATTGAGGTTCATCTCCACTCCGCTGTCGTTGTTGTTGGCGCTCCCTAGTGGAGAACGCTCGCTACTACAGGATGACTGACCACCAGGGCTTGGCTGGGATTTCTAGAAATGATTCAAGACATACTGTAGTTATTAAGCACACAACTATCTGTTACAGTCAAGAGAAAAAGAGACAAAGCTTGTCTTACCAGTGCGGTTTCTGGAGCCAGTAACTTGCAGTCTTCTCTGCTTCTCTCCTCTTTCTCTATCAGAAGCTCAGAGCTCTGTCCTGCAGGGGTCAGACCCGGAGGACGGGGTCCGGTGTCTCCACGGTGCTTTTTAGTGATGTGAGCCTCGGGTCCATGCACCGTCTTCACGTGCTTCCTCAGAGAGCTGGGGTCAGTGTAGCGCTTCGTACAGCCGGGGATCTTACAGACGTACGGTTTCTGAAGCACAGAAGCAGGAGAGGCATGTTATCTGCTGCTATGACCAAATGATAGGAAACAAAGCTACATGCATGCATTGTTAACGTTTTTTCAGGTCATGTGGTGAATTAATTCAATAAACAATGTCAGGTTAGGCTGCATTAAATATACTGAGGCATGTTTTGACATTACACTGAAATAAAACAGAAATGCTGTTTAGAAGTGCTTTTTTCTGTATTTCTTTTTATGGGTAAAGAAAAGCAATACATCAAATGTAAAAACAAATTGGATAAAGAGATATTTTAAAAATATACAGTAATAATAAATATCAAAAAATAAAGCTGTGCATCTAATTAAAAGATTTATAAATGAACCTCAAAGGTTGTGTTGAACCGTAAGGACATTATAAAAGACAATAAGCCAAAAATAACTCACACATTTTTAAAATAAACAAGTGCAATGATAAATAATGTTTTTGGCCACAGATTTTGTCCAATAAATAAGCTATTTTATTTTATAATGAATATTTTCAATCAGATTTTGTCATGTCATATATATTTAAATCAAACATTGTACAGACCCACAAACACAATATCCAAAACAAAAAAGTGAAATGCAACACATAACCAGCAGATAACTTGACAATGATTTAAATATCGTTTTAGTAACATTTAACATACAATATTTGACTCTGGAGCACAGAAGGTCATCAGCAGCACAGCAATCAAAATGATCAATATTTCTTTTATGCCAAAAATCATTAGGATATTAAGTATAGATCAAGTTATTATCAAATTATTACATTTCCTACCGTAAATGTATCTTTTGACTAGTAATATGCATTGCTAAGAACTTAATTTGGACAACTTTAAAGATGATTTTCTCAATATTCAGATTTTTTTGCTCCCTCAGATTCCAGATTTTCAAATATTGTCCGATCCTATCAAAGCAGACTTATTTATTCAGCTGTCAGAATAAATCTCAATGGTTCCTTATGACAGGTTTTGTGGTCCAGGGTCAAATATGTATTTGGATATTTTATTTTCAGCATGGTTTTATTTCGTGCATGAGTTTACCTCGTTGGAGTGTGTTCGATTCTGGTGTTTGGCGCGGTCTGAAGCGTTGGAGAAAGCCTTGTTGCAGCCCTCATGTTCACACACATACGGTTTCTCTCCGGTGTGCGAGCGCAGATGAGTCTTCAGGTTCTCCAGACGCGAATACGCTTTATTACAGCCTTCAAACTGACACACAGACACAGAAAGACTGATGTTAGATGGCTGTCAGGAGGATCAGACACAGATTCGAGAGACAGTCAGAGAGCGTGCTCACAGTGCACTTGTGAGGTTTTTCTCCGGTGTGTCTGCGCATGTGGACCACCAGCATGTACTGGGCCTTGAAGGGCCGCTGCTCTCGAGAACAGTCCTTCCAGTGACACACAAACTCCTTCTTCTCTCCGTGGATGTGCTCGTTGTTGATGTGCTGTGCAGAAAATCAGAGGAAAATCACATAAAAAATGTGACAACAGAGAAGATATGCTTGATGGAGAAAAATATGTTATTATTGTTTTAGGCATGCATTTAGGTATTTATTAATATTTTACTATATGGCTTTTTCAGTTTTTAATTTTCCGACTAATTTTCATTTTATTTGTTTTTTTTAATATAGATATTTTGAATGAGCTTTTTCAGTTTTAAATGTAAGTTTAAGTTTTGGTCACTTTGTTATGTGCTCTTGTCATTTTATTAGTTTTTTAAAAAATGTATTTCTATTTTTTTCACTATTATGGTATTCATTGGTATTTTGAATTAGCTGTTATTTTTATTTTCAATTTTCAATTTAAGTTTAGTAAGTTTGTTATGGGCTTCAGTCTTGTTTATATATATATTCATTTTCAAAGTTAATTTGCAAAAGCAGGTAACTCCAACATAAAAAATGGTAAAAATAAAAAACAATATTTTTTTTGTTTGTTTTTGCAAATAAAATATTCTTATATATAGATATTTCTGTTTAATTTTATTTTATCTCAGTTTAAAATTATTGTATTTATCCACATTCTGAATTAGCTTTTATTTTTATAATTTCAATAAAAATTGAACAAATTGAGAATGAGTAATTTTGTTTGTTTGCTCACTATTTGTTTTTATATTTGTATTTATTATTATATTTATTTATATTTTTATACTTTATATTTTATGTTATTTTATGTTAGCATAAAATTTTCAATATAATTTCAATATTATTTTTATTTACATTTTTCATCTAATATTTATATTTTATTTTATTTCAGCTTTATTTCATCTACCTTTTTTATTTTTTGTAATAGCTTTCTTAAGAATAACAAGTTCCTGGAGCAACATGCCATTTTTTAATCGTAATGCAAAAACAATTGAGATTTCAGAACTTTGGCAGAAAAGAAAGTGAAGGGTTAATTTTCCTTCTGTTTATCATATGACTTTAGAAATCTCACTCAAGTCGTATACACTTCTGTTACGATGTTTACTAGAAACTATTCCTTTAACGAACACAAAGTGTTTTTTGTGAAACTAATATTAGAATCAGTGACACCTTGTCTTTTTCTCTGTCTTACATGCACGAGTTGCTCCTGAGTGTCAAACTCTTTGCTGCAGCTCTCCCAGTGACAATTGGTCTCATAAATGGCCTCTGGTTCAGGTTTCTCCTCCTTATCAAGATCGTCTCTGCCTTCCAGTAAACCCAGAAGAGGATCCTGCAGAGCACACGTCAGAACAACATAAACAAACCCATTGTACTGCAAACTACACCTGGAGGATGTGAATCCATCAGTCGAGTGTCAGACAAGGTTTTGAAGATTACCTGGGTTCCAGTCGAGGATGGACTGGCCACGTCTCCCTCCGAATGCTCCTCCAGGTTCTTGATGTTAATGCTGTCCATCACGCTGCCCAGAACAGGCTCGGTCTTCAGCTGGACGCACACAGCAGGGTTATTAGCATTGAATAAACATTCAACTATGGCAACATTTTGTTCATTGAAATTAAGTTATAATAAAATAAAGGTCAGATAAAATAAAATGTTTTCCAATTTTCATTAACAAGGATGAAGCACTAAAATGACTAAAAAACAAATACATATAAAATTGCTAAAAGAAAAAAAACTATTTTAAGTAACTAAATACTAAATTATTTGTTTTATTTTTTTATTTTTATAAAATAAATAAATGACTAAATAAATAAAAAAAAAATAAAGTAGAAAAAAATCTATACTATTAATACTATTAAAAAATAATAAAATAATCTGGCAAAATCATACATTATAAATTGTCATTAAGTGTAAGTTAAAACCCACACTGGGAAAAAAACAGAGTAAAACTAAATTTGAACTAAAACTGAAATAAAAATAAATATAAATAGTAAGTTTAAAAAAATAATAAAAATGGCAAAAACCTAATAGTAACTTTTTTCATTTATTTTAAATTAAGCACTAAAATTACTAACTGGGGAAACAAGCAAAATATGAACTAAAACTAAAATAAACATATCAAAATTAAATAGGATTAAAAAAAGGAAACTAATACAAATGGCAAGAATCTTTTTTCTTCTCTCATATTGTCACTCCACCCCAGACTGCGAGGTTTGTGCTACTCCATCTGTGTTTCTCTGTCTTGGTGTAAGGTCTCTTATTGTGTAGTGTTTGTTACCCATTGTCTCTGTGTTTACCTGTCCCTCAGCTCCCTGTTAGTTACCATGACATTTCATTGGCCCCTCCCCCTTGTTAACGCACCGTGTCACCTTTAAAAACTACTTCTAGCCGCAGAGTATTGAGTTAGCCTCATACAAAGCACTTCCCAGTTTCCTAGTCCTGTCCTGCTCCCACTGGATATAGTTTGCCGATCCACTGACCCTCGCTATCTCTGAGGACTATTCTTCTGTTTTGCCTCCACCATTCCTGTTCTGCAATAAAGCTTTGCAATTGGATCCACGCGCCCCCTTCGTTACACATATCACATCGGAAGGGCATTTCTTTTCAATAAAAATGAAGGGAAGTTGAAAATAAAGTTTCGGGCAGGTGTAGGGAGTGATGATCATTTATACTCATTACGTTAGTTACGTATTATTGTTTTATAATGCACTACACTACTGCTATTTAGTGCAAATAACAACTGCTAATTAAAATATGAACAAAAACAATAATGCTATATGAGTAACACAGAAGTGTGGAGAGAGCGACGGACTCACGTGTGTGTGTTTGGGAGCGTGGAGTCTGGGGCGTGATGCAGCGAGAGAGCCGTACATGTTCCCCTGACCTCTGCACGGATAGTTCATGGAGCTGGAGAAGCCCAGCGACGGACTGAAGACACAAACAACACACACAGACATTAGAAACCTGAGAAGAGATGATGCCAACCCCCCAGAGGACCTGAGATGATGCTTACACTCAGACAACACACAAAACTAACATACTTGGGCAAATAGTTAATAGTGTACGGCAAAATAAAAAAATATTCAGACTTGTATGTGTGCACGAGAAACCATTAAACTAGCAGTTTTGTGCACTACAGAGTATGCATTAAAGACACCTTGAAATAGGACTTACTGCCCTAAAGCATACCTGTCTATTTTAATAGACCCTTAAACTTGGCAAATAGGACAATGCACATATCTGTATTATGCCATCACCCCATTTTATGTCATGTTTTTTTTTTGCCATGTCATGTGCTGAATTGGACTTTAGAGGTATTTGAGGTACTACTGTAAGGAAAGCCAAATTCTGACCAATTATATCTTTATTAATTCATGTGCATCCACTTTATTCATGGTAAGATGGCAGTGATGCACAATGGAAGTAGCTTATATAAAACTAGAAATTGTAATACGTAAGCATGCAAAAAACTCCCATGTGCATGTGAAAAAGAAAAGTTTGTGTGCATGCAAAAAATCCCTGAAAAATAAAATATATATAGATGACCGTAATACACGTGTATAAGTCCTTAGCAATGCATATTAGTAATCAAAAATGGGGTTTTGAGTATGAAATATACATGGAACATGATCTTTACTTAATATCCTAATGGTTTTTAGCATAAAAGAAAATCTATCATTTTGACCCATACAGTGTATTGTTGTGTATTATGTGCTGCTGATGACTGCTTCAGTGCTCCAGACTCATACAAACCAAATATAAAGCTGAAAATTGCTGCATGAACCATTTATGTCAAATATGGTCTGAAGATGTACTGAGAGGTTTGTCAATGAGTATGGGATTTTGAAATGTGAAAGAGTGTATGAATATGACAGTTAATGATGAGTCTGCACCTCATGCTGCCCACAGACAGATGACCGTACGAGCTGGCAGCGTTCGGCCCGCAACGAGAGTTCACAAACGCCACCAGAGAGTTGGGCGAGGTGCGGATGACCGTCTGAAGGTCCACGCTGGCGTCCGACAGAGGAGAGATGGACAGAGCACGCTTCTTACTCAGCTTCAGCATGGAGCGAGGCGTCGAGAAACAAGACGCTGCCAGACACATATAAAGACCACATTCAACATTTCATTCATGATTTTAAAACTCTTTAAGACTTAGTTAGCATGCAATAGATATCTTCAGCTAACACAGAGCACTTTTACTGCATTTTAAACTGAAGCAGTCAATGCATCGTGAATAAACATGAATTCATTTAGAATATATTTTTAAAACCATAAACATTTAGGTGAGGGTTTTCATTAGGGATTGTGAGTTTATGAAAAACTAATCATTAATTAAATCATATAAATATGAAATTAAAACAAATAGACCAATAGAAATTAAACTCTTACACTTTTTTTTAATTTTAGATGGGATAAATCAGCCATAAAAATGTCAAATTAAAACAAATAAATTATTTTAAAAACATATATAAAAACAGTTACACTTTTATAAATTATAAAAACGTTTAGTTTTGTTAAACTAATTGTAGTTTATTAAACGCTAACTATAAATAAATAAATAAACAAGCTTAAAATTAATTTATTATTATTAAAAGCGAATAATCTAAAAAAAAAAAAAAAAAAAATAAATAAATAAATATATATATATATATATATATATATATGTATGGATGTATACATATATAAGTGAAATATAAAATAAAAAGAATAAAAAAATTAAAATAGACTAAATTAAATAACAAACATGTACCTGCATGTTTTGTGATGGAATTTAAAAGCAAGTGTGTGTTAAAATATAAAAATATCAACCAAAACTCCCAGGCAATCCCTGTGAGTTCATGCATTATGAACGGACATGAATTAACAATGACAAATACTTAGAAATGAACATTGATGTAGATGTTTTCATGTTTTAGAAATGTTCATGTTGAAGTGGACTGTGAAGGGTTTATTGGTGGTCTCACCGTCTCCAGATCCCATGAGTTCAGATCCCGGCAGGTTATGCACGAGGTTGTGATGAGATCCCATCATGCTCTGGTTACAGTAGGGGGCGCTGCTGACACCTACAACAACAACACCGTTAGTACTTTAACAGTGTTAGTGTTTGTTAATGAAAACGATGAAAAGTGTACGTTTTTCCCCATGACTAAGATGGGACAAAGACGAGACGATAATAAGGTCAATAAACAATAACTATGACTATATAAACATGCAATTTCATTTGTTGTTTATATATATATATATATATATATATATAACCAAATTGCAACAAATTTAAACAGAAAATTTGTTACATTTTTGTTTGTTTTTCTGAGACCAAAATAATCGCACATTTCCCCGATTTACTAAATGTACCCATAAAATGTTGTTCAGTGTAACAATGTTGTCAGACATATGTACAACAAAAATCAATTTATGAAACATTAAAAGAAAAATTACTCTCACCTCAAATACTAATTAGTTGTGATTTTTTCACACTATCCTAGGTTTTGCACACTTGCCAGTAAGATTCTTTTTTATTTCAACCAAATTTTGACATTCTATTCTCCAAAAACGTATTTAAGAATCTTTATTTGTATTTAATGTGCTTTCTATAGACATAGCATCACTTTTGTGTATTTCTTTTGATGCAGACATCTTGGCATATCCATGCATGTGTGTGTATTTATATATACCTAATATATACACACACACACACACACACACACACACACACACTTATTATACAAACAAAGACGTTTATTTTATTTTAATTGCATCCATTTCTGTACATTTAATTAATAATGATCTTATTTCTAATATTCCCATGCTTTAGATTTTTTTTGAGTAAAACTAGACAAAGGTCTTTAGTCTAATAAAATTTGACTAAACATGATCTGTAACACAGGACTAAGACTGAGAAAATGAACACAGTTTAATTCTGCAGCCTGGCTCAATTAAAGTGAGACTCCTCTGATTCTGACGAGTGAGTGATAATAATGAGCTCACTCTCTGGCGGAGGCATCCCGCGGTGTCCCATCATGCCGTGCGGCGGACGCATGTAGGGGTCCATACAGGCTCCTGGGGTCATGGAGGGGTTAAACATCTCTCTGCTGACGGGTGACACCTGGCTGTAGGGCGATCTCACTGACGGAGCCAGTCTGCACACACACACACACACACACACACTATTCATTATTATACACATAATAATTTTTTTAAATTATACATATGCACATACTTCAAGTAATTGTTTTATATAT
>JAUMHG010000092.1:4529728-4543963 GCA_032359395.1 Enteromius anoplus | reverse complement strand
CTCAAAGCTGCTGTCGGTTAATGAAGGTTTGATGAAAGAACTCGCGCCTCGATTGGACTCCTGTCATGTCAGAAAGTCACTTTTGTGGATGTTGCCATCTTCGATATTAATTGGGTCACTGTTGCTAACTTCTTTTTTTATTTTTTTTATTTATTATTTAGGTACAATAGCTATATGTTTCTCGTATAGGCCTATTTATAATGTTTTTTCCTCTGGTCGCAAAAGTGCTGTGGGCGTATGATATGAATAGACATGATCACGTAAATCTTCTGTTGTTTGCAAATTTTTGCGGGTGTACAATGGATCCGCAGAAACCAAATATGACTATTTTCAACGCTTTTATCCAAAGCCATTTACAAGTCTCAGTTAGCCTAACGTACATGTAGGTGTTCTTAAGATTCTATATATATATAATATATATATTAGAGAGAGAGAGGGAGAAGGCTAGTGTTAGAGGCCTGTTTTTTGCTTTTTGTTAATTGTATATGAAATTTAAAAAAAAAAAGAAATAAAAAACATATAAAGTTAACAGTTTTAGATAAAGTTATTTTTGAATAAAATAAAATAAAATATACTAAATAAAATACAGTTAATCAATAGAGTAGTGCATTTTCAAGTCTCAGGTCTCAAAGTTTCCCATGTGTCTGAAGATGTGTGTTAAATGCATATGAAACCGAATGCAGGGTCTGATATCTGGTTTTCATCACTGCTGCTGGGGATTGAACACGAGACTCTTCCTGTCGAACTATTGCTCAGTTCTGTTACCTTTGCACTAGTTGGCAAACCTGCCAAGTGTGGTGATTGTCCTGTCCAGATGTTCTACAAACACACACACACACTCAGACCACATTTAACCGCCCCTACAAAACTAAATCAAACCTTTTCAAAGCATTAACATGCCTGATGTAACATTCAGCAGGACTATATCTATTAGAATCTGATTGGAAACACATTCTGGGAAGCTCCTATTTAAGGTTTCTGAATTTTATACTTTCAGCATGATGTATTTTTAAGTGCAGAATAGATGCGTTGTGTAATTTCAGATTTCTCGATCTCATTATGATTCTTTAATTGATAGGCTTTCTGCCAGAGAGCTTCCAACTAGTGATTACCACTTTGTACTAGTTACATAAATATAATCATCCAGGCAGTATATGATTCCTTGCTGTCACCGTCTCGTTTGCGTCAGCAGAAAAGATGCTGCGGAGATGCGGAGAGTTATTATGTTTTAATGGAAGGTTACGAATGCAGAAGTTTTCTCTGCTGTAATGTGGAATTGAAGCAAACTGATTTCATATTGACTTCTGATTAGAAGCAGCACAGCACTCAAAACTAGCAGCTGTTTTTCTGCTCTGTTTGCCTAAAATATAACATAATATAATATAATCTCTTTGTTCTGTATCTCTCATCTCTGTCTCAGTCGAATGCAAAGCTCAAGCTGGTGAGGAGTCTTGCCGTTTGTGAAGAATCTTCAGGACCGTTCTCCACCGACGGTCCTCCAGAATCACAGGTAAATACACAAACACCGGTGCCATGAACTGTGCGTTATTCAAGACGATTTTGACCAAAACCCAGACTCTGATCTCTGAGGCGGTGCAAAGTGTGTTTTGGCAAATTATACACCTTGTTAGAATTGATTCTGTAAGCCACCTGTAGCATGTGTTCATTAATATTCATGAATTCATGTTGATAAATATAAATGTTTTGTTTGTTTTGAAGGACATCATTCAGCTTCACATCAGCTGTCCTTCTGACAAAGAGGAGGAGAAATCCTCGAAAGACGAGTACGAGAATGAAGAAAGGGAAAAGAAGGATAAAACTCCACGCAAGATGCTCTCGCGCGGTTAGATGCTCCTTTTTAATGGTTTATTTTTTTTCAAAACTAGTTCCTGTTATCACTATTCAATACAATAGAGCACGGCATAGAAGAAAGACTTTCTATAAATAAAACTACATTTCCCATGATGCTGCACAAAAAAAAATCCACAAATCAGTGTTTTGGAAATATCTAGCCCCGCCCACTCTTGTGATTAAATTAAAATGTTTCTCAAATAATCAACAAGCTAACTTTAAATGAATACCTGAGTTTCTTAATTTGACTGTCGTTCATAGTTCTTCATGGGATTGTAGTTCTTTCCAGCTGTTAGGTACAATCTTTATTATAAAAAAATACTTCTGGAACCAGCAGCAGTAGCACAAGTGCACTTTATATGAGCCATAATGCAATAAAATATTATAATCCTATAAAATGAATGAAAGACTTTTGTTAAACTAAATAACCTGTTGGTCTGTTTTCAGCTGAACTGAGCTGGATGTTGACATCAACGAAATGAATAGCTAAAAACTGTTAAAGTGTTTACTGTTGTGCTTTATTGACACAATGTTTAATAGCCTGCTTCTTGATTGAACCGTCGTTAATTCACTGCAGGGTTAGTTGTGATCTGATTGCGTTTTCCGTTCTCTTCCAGACTCCAGTCAGGAATACACTGATTCCACAGGGATCGATGTGCATGAGTTCCTGGTGAACACACTGAAAAACAACCCCAGGTACGACGTTCAGACACAACACTAATACCAGACACCGCCGGCTTCTCACACAAACTCATCCGTCTCTGCTTACACACTGTTTCCCCTGTGTCAGGATCACGCCGGCTTCGTCTCAAAGCACATACGAGAGGAAGTGAGCCTTAAATCATAGTAGTGAGAGAAAGAGTTTGTGATTATTTTCAGTGTATAAACCTGAATGTGACCCTGAGCCACAGAACCAGTCACTAGTGTCAATTTGATGTTTTCCACTGATGTCTGGTTTGTTAGGAGAGGACAATATCTGTCTGAGATACGGCTATTAGAAAATCTGGAATCTGAGGGAGCAGAAAAAAATCCAATATTGAGAAGATCTCCTTTAAAATTGTGCAAATTAAGCAATGCATATTACTGATCAGAAATACTAGATTCGTAGTAAGAGGTGTGTTCGTAAGCATGTTTTCACTGAAGCTAGAGTTTCCTTCAAAATAAAAGCCCCAGTGCTGTTTCTGCCAAAATAACAGTGCAGTATTAGTCCAAATTCAAAATATCTCCAAGCGTAGACATGAGTGAAGTATTGTGATTTCCCCACTGCAATGTAAAGCTAAAATAAAACAGCTATGAAATATTATTTTTACAGTGCAATTATTTTTCAATTTATGGCTATTACTGTCATAGTTATAGTAATAATACAAAATTGTTATTATATTCTAATTAGTTTGGCTTCCTAAAACATCAGTGCATTTTAGACTGAGGCAGTGTATCGGTCTCTGTGTATTTTCTGTACCATATTTACCTGTAAATCCTCCTCTATTCTTTCAGAGACAGAATGATGCTGCTCAAGCTGGAACAGGATATCCTGGATTTCATTAATGATGAGAAGTACGTCTCTGTAATAATGCATATTTAATGAAAATAAATACACAAACTTTAAAATTATAATGAAAACATGTAATAATGAAGGTGTTATATTTAATTAAGTCAAAATTAAATTTAAAATTTAAATAATGTGAATATCTTTATTTGTGAAAATTGTGTGAATAGGTGGATGTAACTATTAAAATGTGTTAATGTATTATATTGTATATGTTATACAAATAATACATATAACTATATCATTCAAGTGTGTGTGTGTGTATATGGCAATGGTGTGTTTTTTTTCTTTTATTGTGTAGATGATATTTGTTGCCCTCTTTTGGTAGAGGGTGAGCATTGCATTGTTTCAGCATATTTTGCTTAGATTTCAGGATTGGCGAAGGGTGGTGCTGCTGTGATTTAAATACATTGTAATTTTTTGTTGCATCGGTTGTTTTTCAGTAATCAGTATAAGAAGTTTCCTCAAATGACCTCATATCATCGCATGCTGCTGCATCGGGTCGCTGCCTACTTCGGCATGGATCACAACGTGGACCAAACAGGCAAAGCGGTCATCATCAACAAGACCAGCAACACACGCATGTAAGACAGCAGCGGAGCACGATGGGATTGATCAAGACGCATCGTCAGTCAGACTAATCCAGCGCTCTGTGTGTTTCAGCCCCGAGCAGAGGTTCTCCGAGCACATTAAAGATGAGCGCAACATGGACTTCCAGAAGAAATTCATCCTGAAGCGAGATGATGCCAGCATGGATAAAGACGATAACCAGGTTTGTGCCGCACCGTTTCACTCTTGCGTCTCGTTTGGGTGGTGTTTGTGATAGTGTCGCGTCTCTCAGATCCGGGTACCGCTGCAGGACGGCCGGCGCAGTAAGTCCATCGAGGAGCGAGAGGAGGAGTACCAGCGCGTCAGAGATCGCATCTTTGCACGAGAAGTAAGAACACAGGCTTACATGCAGCTTTAGTGCATGTTTCAGTAAACGCAAGCTGTTTTTTGGTTTCTGTAGAACACTGGAACTATTAGTAGTTCCTGTCAAGCTCAGAATCTCCAGAAATTCGATCACGATTCATGAAACCATGTGTAAACTTGATGATTTTGTCCCAGAAATGCATACATCAGAATGCACAATAAATGTCTTGCTGTAATCTTCGTTTTAATTGCAGAAGTTTTGGTTACGCTTTATTTTAAGGTGTCCTTGTTATATGTTTAAATACTGAGTATATTCATTATTAATACTATATGGCTAGGCTTAAGATTGAGGTTTTGCTTATGAGTTACTTGCAGGTAATTATGCATAATCTTTTGGTTTTATAATATTAAATGCATGTAATGTGTAATAAGGACATCTTAAAATGCTCTTGCTGTGTTGTCTTTGTTTTGTAAATGCTCATACCTTTTATTTTTCGTTACAGTCCTCACAGAACGGATACATCAACGATAACAGGTAAGACTCAAACCGCTGCTAGTTAATGTACTACTCTACATCTACAGTTTAGTCTGGTTGAGTTTTACAAATGAGAAACTCATCCAATAACCACTTGGATTAAAAGACAATCATTTGCATGATTAGACATACTTATACGCAAGTCATACTTATTTTAAATTGAGTTTTATTTTGCTAGTTGTAAAAATGTACCATGGTACAATCACAGCACTTCTTTGTAAGGCAAGGTGTTTTAAGGACAATTTTTGCTAACTAATCCGTTTTTAGCAAGGCTTTTATTTATCATTTCATTAATAATAATGAATGAATTCCACGTCTTTACAAAACAGCTCAGTCTTGAAAAAAGGCTCTTATAATTTAAAATGTATCGAAAAATGTTGCTACTCTAATGTTAACTTGTAACACTGTATTCCAGCATTAGTTAATGTTCAAGTATCAGTTTAGTCTTCAATTTGACCAAGAATTCTATTATTTTTATAGTTATCTTTACAAAAAAAAAGCTTAATGCTGGAAAACTGCTTATGATTTTTTGTGATTTATGAAGATTTATTTTTCATTTAATTTTTTTTAAAGCTCTGTATCTAATGCAGGAATACAGTTTGTTTTTGTTATTATTAATTCATTTTTTTGTTTACAGTGTAACAATTTAACGTTCAAGTATATATTTTTTGATACTATATTTTTTATATATAACATTTTTAACTTAAACTCATTTTAATGGATGTTTTCACACCTCATTCTAATTAAAAACCTTTCATCTATGCATCTGTCTGTAGAGGATGTAACCTCAGTAACATGTTTAAATCAAAACAATAGTGTATCACACTAAAACCAATACAAAGCATGAAACACACATGCATGATCAGCGATGATCAGTCCTGTAATGATCTAGAACGAGTGTGTTTTTTTTTTTTAATGTGTGGGTCCTGACGCACACACACTCCTCCTGTAACCCACGGACACTGTTTTCTCCGATGTGACCCTACAGGCTGTCCACTGACGGCTACTCCTCGTCCTCCCAAAAGCGGAGGCAGATTTTTAGGTACAATCTGTGCTGTGTGTTTTCATGCACTGCGTCTCGGTGGTGAGCTCGTGTGTTGCTTTGCGTTGGCTCCGTGCACTGTCGGCCCGTGCATGGCTGCTGTGTACTTCAGTCTCTGGAAATGGACCAACATCACTGCACTCTGACATGCAACTGCATTTTGGTGTGTGTGTGTGTGTGAGAGAGAGAAACTGGTCAGTCACTAGGGGTGGGTGGTATGATCAAAATCTTATATCACAGAATGAGTCATTATATATAAGGTTATTATTATGTGATGAGATATAAATAAATAAATATATATAAATAATTTAAAACAATTCATAAATTAATTTAAAAAACATAAGTATACATATGTACATATGTAAAAATAATAATAATAATACATTTATATTCTCGTAAATAATAATAAAATATATTTAATTGGCACTTATACATTGATTTTACATATTCCAGTGTAATTAATAATAATTGTAGCACTAAATAAATTAAATTAAATTGTAATTATAATAATATTATTGCAAACATTTACTATTAAAGAATGAACTATGTATGTGTTTATTGTGTATTAATTAAAATAGAACAAATACTTTTAATTGTTTTGTAATTAAATCATCTGATCTAAAATAGGTTAACGTCTTAAATTTTAATGGGTTGTAAAATATAATGTATATAAAAACAGATAGTTCTCTTTATCGTAAATGCTGATTGGATGAATCATATTCACATTTTCCGTTTCTTGGCAACAGTACATAATTAATTTGTGCTTCATTATTCTGTGTTTTTTTTTCCATCACGTCTAAATTGCTGTCCTGCGCAAAAATACAAAATCTGCCGTCAGTCTCTATATCCCATCATACCGCCCAGTCCTGTCAGTCTCTATGGTTACAAAACAGGACGTTCTGGATCCGTTGGTTGCTTGCCGTGCTACAACAGTATGACCGATGCCTGTGTGTGTGTGTGATGTTTCCTCATGTAGTACAATAGTGTCTTGTTTCTGGAGTGTCTTTCTGCATCTGTGTTGAGTGCGTGATGTTACTGCATCATATTCCAGATCTCACCCTTGTATTTAGGAAGAGAAATGTGGGAGCGAGTGGATGAAAGAAAGCAAATGTCATAGAGCAGCGGAGCGTTGCGTGTTTGCAGGAAGACCAGCTCTAAAATAGACAGTGCAGCTGCCACTTAAAATAGCTCATTCATTAATTACACACACCCCACAGATTGCTGGCTTTGTTGGGTTTCCCAGTAGATTGGGGTTCATTACAGACGTGTTAGTTCAGTGTTCAAATGTTCACAGGTTCATCTGACAGAAGACACTTCATTCGGTTGGGGATTCCTATAAGCAGGAGTTCAGAGGATTGATTACAGTAACTGGTACACTGAAAAATTCTGCCTTTACAGCTCGCTATTCAAATTTATTGCTTGCATTTCTGCATTTATATCTTAATTTCTGCGGTTTAAGCTCTTACAGCTCGCAGTTATATCTTGTATTTCTTTAATTACAGCTCTCATTTCTGCGTTTACAACTCTTAGTTTACAGTTTGCAATTCTGATAACATCTCAATTTTGAGTTTACAGCTCCCAATTCTGTGTTTAGCTGTTATTTCTGTGTTTGCAGCTCACATTTTTGCATTTATAGCTTGTATTTTTGCATTTATGGCTTGTATTTCTGCGTTAACAGCTTCAAGGGAGGATTCAAGGGAAGGTAGTATAAAGTAGTTTTTAAATGAGTCTAGATTATAAGATGAAATGCTTTGGTTCATTGGTTGGTTTGTTCCCAGTAGTTTTCTGTTCTGTAGTATTAGTATTCTATATGCAAAATGTGGAAGAGCACTCTAGAACGTAAATGTCATCTCCAGTCCCAGGTCCCGTAAGGAAACCAGTCATCTGGCATCACCAGGATGGGTTTTACAGATCAGGTGTTTTAATCATTTTATGCTAATTAGCATTTTTAGCAAAAATATTCCTCACACTTTGCACAAAATATTTGAATTAAGTCTGGTGCATGTTGTTCATCTGGCGTCAGGTCTCTGAGGAAGTGCATTTTGTAAAAAAACACGCTTGCATATGAAGCGTAACGAAAGTGATGCACAGACACAGACAGTCGAAGCATCTCTGAACAGTGTTTTTGTGAGCTGAGTGTAATGTAACATCATTGATGAAGGTTTACTGAACTCTGGAACTGTTTTAAGTATCTTTAGCTGTTAAATATGCAGAACCATTGACTGATTGACAGCTGCTCTTGTGCAGGAGGGCAGCACATTACACAGATCTGAGTGTGTATGCATCCGTTTGACAGTGATGGACCTGTGTGCGCGTGTTTGTGTGTGTCGAAGGGCTGCATGGTAAATAAAACCCATAACTTAATAAATCCGGTAGTTCTCAAAGGTAGAAATAGAAAATCCTGGTGCGTAACTGCAGACCGTACCTCCGCTCCATGCTGTTGCATTAAATGCAAGACTGTGCGGTGCAGCCCAGGTCTGTATTATGTGTCTGATGTTTGACAGTCTGTATGTGTGTGTGTTTAATGTTCAGGTTTGTGTTTATTGTCAGCACTTTGTTTCGTGTGGAGCTCCAGAGATGGATCTGCATGTGTGTGTGTGTGTGTGCGCAGAGGTGGACAGTAGTGAAGTACTTTTACTTAACTCAAGTAAATTTAAGAAGTGTCTGTACTTTATCAGAGCGTTTTTCTTTGGAAAACATATTATTCACTACGTCCCAAAGCATAATGTCATACTTCTTACTGCATCACATTTCATAAAAGTTTAAGTTTTTTTGTCTGTAGTACTTATGGCCATTAAAATAGTATTAATATTAGTATTAAAATAGTATTAATTTCTTGTACTCTCATAAGACTTTGAAGTGCACTTACTTGAGTAAAAGGAAAAAGTACTCTAATATAATCAAGTATGAAATGTAGTGCAGTACTAAGTACAGTATAATGCTTTGGAATGTTGTGAAGTTAACATTTTCTAAAGAAAAACCCTCTGATGAAGTACAGACACTTGGAAAATGTCCTTTTAAATAGGGCTGCACGATAAATCGCCGCAGTGATATTGCAATAAGATCAAAATCTGCGATTGTCATGTGCGTCTTGTCAGCGAAGCGTTTGTTCTGTGATTGGCAGGAAATTTACATCCAAAGAAGAAACCCAGGAAATCTCTAGTGCTAGCCGAAGACTTGTATTGATTCAGAGTGACTAATAAACTCACGTCTACAAATATAAACGAGCTTAGAGATGAGATGATTATACTCATTATAATTTCCATTGTAACAGAGTATATAATAAAGCAATGCATATAGCCTTATAGCCTTGGAATACTATGAAATATATTGTGTCTTTTTCTGTGGAAGAAGCCATGTCTTCATTCGTCTTCAGAGCACAGATGAAGATATTTTTCATGAGCTCTTACGGTGTGTTCACACGGGGCGTCAGCACTTGACGGAAGGTGTGGCTGAAGTTTGGCACTGACGCCATGGTCATAGCAACGTCAGCCAATGAAATTAGACAGCAACTCAACAACAAAACTCGGATACAGCTTCATTGTCATTCAACATGGAAACCTGGTCTCTCCAGTATGAATCCTGGTACATAAAAGTGATTGGTCATAAAGGACCGGGTGATTGTCCACAGCAATAATGAGTTTCTCTTCCATTTTAAAATGTATCCTCAGTGTGCTGCTCTTAAACCGGATGAATGTGATTGGCTGCCGCCTGGCTACTGTATTTGCATAGAGCGATCCTGATTGGCTGACGCTTCCGTCAGCAGAAAAATTCTCAACTTCTGCTGCGAGCAACGCCAGTGAAGCGCCGCCGATGGATCCACAATTCTTTTCTGCAACGCTTGACATCACCCATTCAAATTCAATGGGAAGCGTTGACGCTGACGCCCCGTGTGAACACACCGTTACTGTCCGTAGACAGCAAGGGTCCTAACACGATCTAGAAATGTAGCGAGGATATCGTTAAAAGAATTCATTTGGCTTCTGGGAATCAGCCTTAATTTACAAAGCTACGAGAATTATTCGCGTAAAAAAAAATTATAATAAAGAAAACACAAATAACAATTTACTCAACCATTCTTCTCCCCTGAGTTACGTCTTCCACTATTTTGAAGATTACTCAAGAGTGTATTTGACATAATCAGCGTTGTTTACGTCTGGGGGAAAGTGCGCGTACATGTGATGCTCTCTAAAATGTCGGAAGACGTAACTCGGAGAAGAAGAATGGTTGGGTAAATGAGTTATTTTTGTTTTCTTTGTGTAAAAAAAGTATTCTCATAGCATTGCAAAACTGGTTTTACTAAGGTTTTGGATCTGCGATCGCTTCAGATGTGTGGCTGTCTATGGAGGCTCTCAGATTTCATCAATACCTTAAGATTAACAAAGGTTTAATGGGTTTGAAACAACATGAGGGAGTAATTAATGACAGAATTTTTAATTTGGAGGTGAATTAACCCTTTACTACTGCTCTATCTGAAACCTGGTGATGGAGATCACAGAACTGACTTTACTGAGGAGATGTGCGTGATGGTCGTATTTGATTAATCATGCAGCCCTAGGTTTTAAAGCGGAGTAAAAACTCTTCTCTGCTGTCCTGCTCTGGTGTTTGGGTGCTCAGAGCGAATGTTTGTGAGCGTCTCCGTCTGCTTTTACAGAGCTGTGTCTGTGTGTGTGTTCTGGTCCCGTCCGCAGGGGGAACAGGGAAAGCTCCAGCCGGGCCTCCAGCAGTCGTCAGAGCAGCACCGACAGCGACATGAAGAGCCTGGAGCCACGTCCGTGGAGCAGCACTGACTCAGACAGCTCCAACCGCACGCTCAGACCTCCGGTCACCAAAGCCAGCAGCTTCAGCGGCATCTCCATCCTCACGCGAGGAGACAGTCTGGGCAGCAAGGGCTCGCAAGGCAGCGCCAGGGGCTCCCGCACAGGTCTCTCTCTCTCACACACACACACACACACACCCAGTCTTGATCTTAGTATGATCATGTACAACAAAAGGTGCAGATGCCAAGGAATAAAATCCTGCTGCTCATTGCATCTTTGTTTTCGCAAAAGAAATCTAATGTTTTGCTACTATAGGTTTCAAAAACAAGACTCATCACGTCCTGGCATCGTTTCCATTGTCCTCCATTTGCTTTGGAGAAATGTACTTGGGAGAAAAAAAGAGTTTACCAATGCTCTAATGACTGCTAGTTGACATAGTTCAATAGCTACTTACTAGTAATTACTAGAATGTCTAAAATTAAATGCTATTAAAATAAAGTATTACTTATTTTATAATTTTTTTGGTATCCCTTTTATTTAATTTAATTTTATTTCTCCAAACAAGCAACTCGCTTGGGAGAAAGTTTTATTCTGTTCTGTTCTTTTCCCAAAACAGGAATAAAATGAGGGGTGGGCCATATTTATTTATTTACCAGGTGTACATTGCTAGTAAAATATAATTAATATAATATATTAATATATAATAAAAATAATTTATATTAACATTTATATTTCTATTAAAAATATAAAAAGTCAGTTATATAAAAAATGTACATTTGTGTAATTTTATTTTATTTTATTTTATATTCAGCAAAATGCATTGAACCATTTAGTTATGAAGAGAAATGGGATTAAATTTTAAATCACGTTTTTAAAATAGATTAGAAATAGAGCTTTTATTTTCATAGGATTGTAATACTTTCAGACACATCACAGTATATGCATTAGATGTTAGTGACGACATTTAGCATCAAAGCATTCGAATCGCAAGCGTTTCTTTGGTTTATTGGTGTGAACTGGCTTGCGTTGTGCATGCTGCTCTGCGCTCTGTTTGTTTCTCTCACTCTATTGCATCATAAACACAAGTATTCTTCTGTCTGTCTCTCTCTCAGGTCTTCCCACAATCGCTCCGGACATCTGTCCCTCGGCTCAACTGCCCCAACAGAGCCGCGGGCTCCTGCCCTGTCCTCCGAACTGTCCCTCAGGAGCCCCTCAGCCCCCGAGCCAAACGGCCCCTCCGCCACTGCTGCCCACCCCGACTCACACACACTCACACACTCACACACAGCACGCCATCAGCGCACACAATCACCTGCTGCCTCAGGTGAGTTTCCAGATCTGTATTGGTGCGATTGTGTTAGCACACTGTCGATGAAGCAGAATTAAAGCTAATTTAATTCACAGGTATTTGTTTAATAGATTTCAGCGAGTGTATCACTTATGTAGATGTTTTTCATGTATATGCTTAGTAAATGAGGTTAGATGGTGTGCAGTTTCTTCTTGGACACTAATGAAGACGTAATATATAAAAAATGTTAGTTTTTGCACTGAGTGGTTTATTGTGGGGTTTTTTCTCTCTCTAAAGATCTGGCTACACTGACACTTTATCATAGAACTTGTGAGGGCAGCTAGTCCCGGGTCAAAATGTGCTAAGTTATGACTTCTTTCACCGTTATTTTCTGGCACCTTACATACAGACGAAGACTCATTTCTGATGCACATTTAAATACGTACATTAACAACCGGTTGTTCAGTTCAGTTCTGTTCACACTTTCTGTAAATGAGGTTGCCATCACCTGTATTTTTCAGGAGTAGTTCCTTCAGTATTTTAGTGGACTATGTGTGTACAGGATGTGATTAAGCAGTAAAACGTGGCCATTGAGTTTGAGTTTCTCTGTCCATGAACAGAAGATTCTTTTCTGAGCTCTCCTCCGCTTGCGTCCCTCTGAACTCTATTCCTGCTCCTGAGCTCTGAGTCTGTTCCTCTGTTCTGTCTCTGCAGCCGTCTGCGCAGGCTGTGTCTTACTCGAACCCTTCGTGCCCTCAGGTCATCCTGCCTCTTTCTCCTTCCCAGCAGTACAACATGGTACTTCAGCTCTCCTCTGTCTCTCCTGCATCTTTCCCTTCATTTCCCTTCATCTCTTCACTCTCACTCTTTTTTTCTTCAGCTGGATATATTTCATGATTTTATTAGTTTTATTGATTATGTAATAAAATGTGTTATTTTTATTTTATTTTTATTCATTTATTTATGCTTTTTTATTGCATTTAAATTGTTCTTTTTTTGTCCTGATTCAACGCTAGTGGTATGATCTTCTCATTTTGTTTTATTTTATTTAATTTTTTCATGTTTAAATTTTTGTTTAAATTGTTTTATTATTATTCATACATTTAATTTTATGCTTTGTTTTTATCTTCGTTCACATTGAACTTCTCATTTTGTATTTTATTTATAAATGTAGTTGTTTTATTTTTTTTTTTTTGTCATTTGGATGGTAGATGATCATCTCATTTATTTATTTATTGTTTTATTATAATTATGATCTTTTTTTTCTGTTATTTTCTTGTCCTAGTACAGCTGTTTTAGTTGGATGAACTTCTCATTATTCTAGTTTAGTTTTATTATTTCTTTAATTATTTAATTATTTTTGTATATATATCATAACTGTTTTATTTTACAGTTACAGAGTTGAAATGTATTATATTTTTAGTAGATAAGGCAATCCCAGAATGCATCGACAAGCTCATTGAAAATTGTAGAATTGCAGTGCATCTCTGTGTTTAATTTCAGAGCAGTCTCTTGTGAAGCTCCAGAGCTGTTAGGATGTGGTCTGTGTAGATCTTGTAGTCACGCTGCTCCTGCTGATCTCTCCGTCTCTGTCTGTGCTCAGGGAGATGAGCTGACTCCAGGTTTTGGGCAGATGTCTCTGAGCCGTCAGGGCTCCAGCGAGGCACCAGAGCCGCCCGGTCTATACCAGCCTCCGCCCACCGTACTATCTCAGCATCCTCCACCCCAGCCCAGCTACATCATGCCCCCGCCGCCCACTGGATACCAACCCGCCGCTCCACACCCGCCCTCTGGATACCAGCCCGCCGCTCCACACCCGCCGCCCTCTGGATACCAGCCTGCCGCTCCTCACCCGCATCCTCCTCCTCCTCCTCCTCCACCTCCACCAACACAACCCATCCTACAGACAGCTCCAACCGCACAGGGATACATGCAGCCTCCGCCACAGCAGGTGCTCACACAAACACATACTCTCTCACTCTCTCTCTCTCTTTCTATCAAAAATACTCACACTAATAAACGTGAACACACACACACACACTCTTATAAAACACTCACTCTCTCACGCACACACTTGCACACACACTCTCTCTCACATAGAGAGTGCTGTGTATATTTTGTATAAATGAATACACAGACATTCATGTATATATGCAAATGTTATATTTATATATTACATATTTATATTTGACATCATTTATATGAATACATATATATATATATATATATATTAGGGGTGTAACGGTTCACAAAAATCACGGTTTGGTTCGATACGATACAGTAGTGTCACGGTTCGGTATG
>JAUMHG010000092.1:4499934-4512982 GCA_032359395.1 Enteromius anoplus | reverse complement strand
GGTAGTTATCGCGAAATAAGCCTCCGCTTCGCGTCGGGTCCTGATCACACTGTCGGGGCTTATTTCTGCGATAACTACCGGCAGCCTGTAGTTTATCCCTTACATAAGCGTCTAGTGACATTTTCACTTTCAATGTTTGAAAATACAACTAATACATCAGATCTCAGATAACTTCAAATCTATTTGAAAAGGTCATATCTTATGTTTGGAATAGCTCTGCTAGATTACTGAAATTACTTTTACTGTTCCTTCTGATCACGCTCTGCAAAAAAAAAGTAATTCTTTCTCAGTTTTTCTGTCTTGTTTGCAAATGACTGAAGGTTTTTAAATCCAGATATGAAGTCTTGTATGATACATCGAACAGAATGAGTTTATAATTGAAACAAGAACACTGAAATTTGTTCCTGTTTTAAGAAATTCTCCCATCATTTAATCAATTTGTTAGACTTCATATCTACATTTTGCTTTTGAATCAAATGCCTCTTGATTTGAGAATGTGTTTAGATATTTGTACTGGAAAAGAAAAATACTGAGGATGAGATTGGTTTCTTGCAGCTCATGCAACATTTAATATCATAACTATGACTATCTGCTCTCATTAAAGCTTAAATGAAGACCCTGAAAAACATCCTTTAACAGTTTTTAAAAGCACTAATGGTTCACCACAAACCATGTCTGTCCTTTCCACTCATTCTTAATGTTTCTTCTGTTGGTGTTTTTAAGGACAAGCACATCTCTCACAGCTGTCTGCAGGATTATACGAGAGGATGATATTTAAAGAAATACAGGATCTCAGCTGTTAGTAGATCTTTCAAGCGGCAGTGTGTTATGAGAATGTTTTCTAGTGCTGAACACACTCCAATATCTGTGTTCAACTGTTCTGAAACCGTGTTGGAAACACAACTTAACACTGATTTCTAGTCGTGTCCTCTTTTGGAAGCACTTTCACAACGACACACAGCGTCTCCAGAACATGGCGCCCGCAGCAACACTACAGACAGAATAATAGCTCCGCCTTCTTTCTTTGTGGAAACATTTGAACATAACATAACGAGTCGTTTTAGGAGTCATAACTTTTATAAACAATATCTCTTTAGTTTTAAAAATTTTAGTCTTTCGCCGTCGGAGCAGCTTGTGACACTCCAATGAGAACATTTTTAGGTATTTTGCCTAAATATATGAAGTAAGATAAGCTTTTTTTTTTTTGCAGTGTAGAGATTTGAGTCTCTATTTCAGCACATGCTTCCTCTTCTCTGAGAATCCAGTGGATGGTCTCAGTCCCAGAAGAACAGCTTCTGCTCACCTGAAGAGAAAACCATAAGCACAGATAGAGACGAGACGTGAGTGAAACCCACCAGAGACCAGTGTGTAGCCCTTCTCCAGCAGCGCATCGGCCATGGCCTTCGAGTTCTTCAGAACCTGAGCGATGTATTCACGAAACATGGGGGTCATGGCCTGAAGAGAGACCCAATGAAGAGTTATCAATTATCAAAAATCATAAATGAGCTCCCAAGTGCAGCAGCCATTGTTCAGGAGAAGATGAGAGAGAATAGCAGATGATTCACAGAAAGATGCGCTCTAGGACTCCAAGATATTAATCCAACACATGAACCGATAATAAACAGTGTGAATCAAAGTAGATCGTATGGTCGACCGATTTTTTATTACATTTTTTTTTTTTTTTGCAAAAAAGTAATATAACATTCTTAGAATCAATGTTTAACCCCTTAACTGTCACCGTTCCGAATACGGGACACCTACATTTTTTTTTAATATATGTCCTGAATTACATCTTTTTAAGCTTGTATAGTACTTTTTCATGTGTTTTCCCGAAAATGGGGGTGACAGTTAAGGGGTTAATAAATGTCTTTATTTTTCAAGCTTATTAATTAATTATATTTAATTTCAGAAATTGCTACACGTTTTCACTACGTCTGAAGTTAATATTGAGATATGATATATCCTACCTTTATATTGGCTATTAATTGAGTAACCGATATTAAACAGAGTGAATCGAATGTAAGCAACCGATATATTGGCATTTTTTTATATTTGCATCAATATGTCAGACTTTCATTTGAATAACGTTGAGAAACAGAAACACTTTTAATAATTTCTCATCTACTATCAGCAGCATTCATTAAACAAGTCTATGAATATTTAATAAACGCAAAACTTGATTTCAAACTATTCATGTCACATTCACTGTGTGCTTTATCTAAAATTAGCACCAACTTGTCATGGTTTGTAAAAACAGAACTCCTAGTGCACACAAACACAAGTCTTTGAGTATTGTTGGTTACAGATGGTTAAATATGAACTTATTTTCAGCTGTAGTTATGCATGTCTGCTTAAATAAAATAGTTGATATCATATGAGTTTAATGCTATCTATGATATGAGTATATGGGTTAAGAACTAGTAGAAAGACTAATAATCCTGAGGTGAAAGTAAAGCTGTACCTGTTTGAGAGCCACAGCGACGCCAGCGATGGCGTGATTGTGAGGGCCGCCTTGAAGCGAAGGGAACACAGAGAAGTTGACCTTCTCCTCCAGGTCATACATGACCTCTTTGCCCTTCTTATCCAGCGAACGAACGCCCTTCCGATAGAAGATAAGCCCCGCCCTGAGGGAGGAGCCAGAGCAGAGAAACAGCCTTACTGCATGAAACATCCAGATCCAGAAAAGTTGTTTTTATATTAAAATCATTTATAATATAAATGCTTAATCGATGTAAATATTTTCAAAATATATGCTGTGTGTGCGTGTATTTGTATATACATAACCTCTTTTGTGTGCGATTAATCGTTTGACAGAACTATTTGCTCAGATCCCCAAAGTTATAAATAGTGTAATAAATGGTTTGTTCATGTTAATAATACTTATCCATTATTCTAATACGATGATATGCTGCTGAAGAAATATTTATGATTATTATCAATGTAGAAAAATGTCATATTGCACAATTTTTTTGTGGAAACAGGGATACATTTTATTTTTCAGGATTCACAGATAAAAAGAAATTTATAATTTGTTTCAAAGAATGAATGTTTTGTCACCAAACACTGACAGTGCACTGCTGCACTCAGGCTTTGAGGAATGTACCTGGATCCTCGCAGGGATTTGTGGGTAGTTGTGGTGACGAGGTCGGCGTGTTCGAAGGGCGAGGGAATGGCTCTGCCTGCCACCAGTCCGCTGATGTGAGCCATGTCTGCCAGAAGATACGCATTGAGCTCGGTGCACAGCTGCCCAGAGACAGAGCAGAGTGTGAGAGAGTGAGTGAGTGTGTGTGTGTCTGTGTGTGAGTTTGCATGAGTGTGTGTGAGTATGCATGAGTATGTGTGAGTATGAGTGTGTGTCTGTGTGTGAATACGAGTGTGTGTGAGAGAGTACGTGTGTGTGTGTGTGTGTGTGAGAGAGAATGTGTGAGGGAAAGTATGTGTGACTGTGAGTGTGTGTCTGTGTGTGAATATGAGTGTGTGTGAGAAAGTATGTGTGAGTGTGAGTGTGAGTGTGTGTCTGTGTGTGAGAGAGAATGTGTGAGGGAAAGTATGTGTGACTGTGAGTGTGTGTCTGTGTGTGAATATGAGTGTGTGTGAGAAAGTATGTGTGAGTGTGTGTGCGAGAGAGAGTATGTGTGAGTGTGTGAGTATGAGTGTGAGTCTGTGTGCGAATATGAGTGTGTGTGTGTGTGAGAGAGAGATAGAGTAAGTGTGAATTCATGTGTGTGTGATGTGTACCAGATACACATTGAGCTCAGTACACAGCAGCCGGAGACAGAGCAGTGTTAGAGAGAGCTCAGAGAAGCTTGTGGCACACATCACAATCAAAGTCTTCTCGTTATCAGCCCATCAGAAACTGACCTGATGAGATCCACGCTTCTCCAGGGAACGAGACCCAGATACCGCAGGCGCTTCACTAACACTTCTGAGCATGACGCTACGCTCCAGCTGATCATACACCGATAAAGATATGCACTTATGCTCTTAATCTGAGTGTGAGAGAGTGTGTAAGCATGTGTGAGTGAAAGTGTGTATGCGTGTTTGTGCGCCCTAAATGTGGGTGTGTGTGGGAGATTGTGAGTGTATGTTTGTGTATGTGTGCGTGTTTGTCTAAGTGATTGTATCTGTGTGTGTGTCATAGCTACAGTGGTGTGTGTCTGTGTTCTCCTCCACACACCTGCATGTATTTCTAGCAGCACCTGTTGTAACTGTTAGTATTAATACAGGGAAGTGAGTTCATTTCGATCAGATTTAAGGCTACTACCTTTTACAATGTGCCTTATAACAACTATATAAGGCACATTGTAGTAGCCATGTGTGTTAGCCATGTGTGCCTGTTATCTTGCTATCTGACTTCCCAAGGGATTTGGATTCCGTTTCGAATGCTTGTCTTGTGGATCCAAATAAAACAAAATGTGTGTGTGTGTGAGCTGCTGACCTTGTGTTTATCTTGCAGTGAAATCAGGCCACAGCGAATTTGATCAACAAACATGAAACACACACAATCTCTACATCAGAAAACCTGAAGCACACAGAAAACATGAGCTACTGAGTGCCCTACATAGACAGCACAGGACAAAGTGAATAATACATGGATTTCATTTTAGGAAGCACAGTGTTTGAGCCTTCACATGTTGTCTATGTAGGGCACTCACTAGGGTTCACAGAGTCGTCTTATGCGTCTTTATGTTTAAACATAATTTGGTCAGGGTTAATGAGAACAATCACCATTTGTGTGTGTGTGTCTGTGTGTGTGTGAGAGAAAAAGAAGGAGATGTGATATAAAGCTAACAGTGACAATGCAGTGAGTGTGTGTCTGTGAGTGAGTGAGTGTGCGTATGTGTGTGTGTGTGTGTGTGTCCAGGCATTTGTGGCTTATGAGGACACAAATGTGTATAACGACATGGGTACTGCAATGTAGGGCTGGGCGATTTAATCGCAGATTTATTCATGTGCATTTCGTCAGTAAAGCGGGTTCTTTGATTAGCGGTAAATCTCAGTCAGCTGTTTTTTAAATGAGTGGCGGCTGATACCGTAGATCACTGACGAGCTACGTAATATCGTCTTCAGAATTGAAAGAGATTCATTTCCGATTTAGAAAGGGATATTGCGTAGCTCGCCAGTGTGTGTGTCTGTGAGAGTGTGTGTGTGTGTCTGTGAGTGTGTGTGTGTGTGTCTGTGAGTGTGTGTGTGTGTGTGTGTCTGTGAGAGTGTGTGTGTGTGTGTGTGTGTCTGTGAGAGTGTGTGTGTGTGTGTGTCTGTGAGAGTGTGTGTGTGTGTGTGTCTGTGAGAGTGTGTGTGTGTGTGTGTGTCTGTGAGAGTGTGTGTGTGTGTCTGTGAGAGTGTGTGTGTGTGTGTGTGTCTGTGAGTGTGTGTGTGTCTGTGAGAGTGTGTGTGTGTGTGTGTGTTCACTGTACTGTGAGAAGAAAGCGTCAAAATCAGAGTGTGTTTGTCGTCTCCGAGGCGTCAGGCTTGAGCAGTAAAACACAAATGTGTCAGAGAGACAGACGAGTGTGTGAAGAAAAAGAGCAGCAGAGACAGCAAAAATAAACTCGGAGAGGAAAAATGGTTCAGTGTTTTTATATTAACGTACGTTTGCACTGTTTTTGTTTCGCACGCAAACGCTTTGTCAAAGTAAAAAAAACCCAAATCTAATTTAGCTCAGATCAGATTTAATGTAATGGATGCACTCGTTGGACTAGAGAGGAAGTCTTTAAGGAAAGTAAAGATCTTATTTAAATAAAAGAGTTTCTATCTTTATTTAAAGCAATAGTTGACACAAACATGAAGATTTACATGAAAATGTTCTCATCCTCAGGCCATCCAAGATCAGGAGGAGTGTGTTTCTTCATCAGAAATGTGTCTGTGTATTAGTGCCGTCAGAATGAGAGTCCAAACAGCTGATATAAACATCATGGATTATGGACTCTATGGTATTTTAGGTAAAAACATCTTAATGCTGGATAAGATTCTCCAGACTGAAGTGCTGTGGATTATTCTGGTGTTTTTATTTCTCTCTTATTCACATCCGTTACTGAGACACTGATCTGATGAAGACACACACTCCTCCTGATCTCGACTGGTCTGAGGGGGAACACACTTTTGGGTGAACCATTCCTTTTCATTGAAGCATGTTTATCTGTATGCAGCAGATCCTCTGATGCTGTGACGGCCACAATTCAAACACGCAACAAGATTCTAGTAGAGACACTGAACAATCTGAAATGAAAGAGAGGGGGATTCAGACCTTCTTGATGCGGCTGTAGTCGATGAGGCGAGCGTAAGCGCTGGTGCCGGCGATGATGAGCTTGGGTCGGAAGAGTCTTGCCGTCAGCTCCATCTGATCGTAGTCTATCAGACCAGACCCAGGCTGAGAGACACAGACAGACACCGTTAGCCTTTAAAGAGTTTACAACAAAACAGTCTCAACACATCTTTAACATTCAGATCTAATTATTTGCTTCCAATCAATCAAACCAAATTAATACATTTATTTTCTAATTCATGAATACATTTTTAGGGGAAGGTGAACTGTAAAAAAATAGATAAATACAAAAAGTTGATGATAATAATCCAGTAGTAAATAGGACACACACACACTCTCTCAGACTTCTGTCCTGTCTCAGTTTCTCTCTGAGATCTGGACAGTAGATAATCTCTCTCTCCGTCTGTCTGTCTGCTCACTACATCACACTGACAACAGTCTGGGGGTCACGCTGGAGTGTGTGTGTGTGTCTGAGGGCCACCTGTCGATTTCCTATTATCTCTCCCATAGAGAAGACTGACCACTCATCCATCACACACACGCACACACACAGGTTGACTCTTTATTAGGCTTTTAATATTTAGTGTTAGTACGGTGAGATGTGAACTTACGTTGAGTTTGTAGGGCATGGACTCGAAGTAGATGGAGGTGGCCGAGATGCGCTTGACGTCAGACATGTATCCGTGAGTGAGACTGACGGAGACACAGGGTCATTACACGGGCGAGAGAGGCAGAGAATGAGAGAGCGAGAGAGGGAGAGAGAGAGAGAGAGAGAGAGGGTCACTCACTGTCCGCCGTCTGGCAGGTCCAGGCCCATGAGGCGCTCGTGAGGGTTCAGGACGGCCGTGTAAGCAGCGAAGTTAGCCGGAGAGCCGGAGTACGGCTGGACATTGACACCCCACAGAGACGGGTCCAGGTCAAACGCTTCCAGAGCTCTCCTCTGACACAAGAGCTCGATCTGATCCACCACCTCCGCCCCGCCGTAATACCTGCACACACACATTCATAAAATGATTATGCATAAACTAGATACAATTAATTAAATGAAATAAAGAATAAAACAACAATTTGATTATAAATAAGCATAAATGATAAAAATAACAATAAACAGAAAATATAACTACAAATAATTCAACAGACAAATTAAATAAATTACATCTGAAATGTGTTTTTAAGTGTATTTTGAATAAATTAATATACAGACAAACACACACCTTTTTCCTGGGTATCCTTCTGAGTATTTGTTGTTGAGACAAGAACCCTGAGCCTCGAGAGCTGCACGACTGCAGAAGTTCTGTTGACACACACACACACACACACACACAAACACACACACACACACACACACACACACACACACACAAACACACAAACACACACACACACACACACACACGTTGGTTCCTCACATCTCTTTATGATTCCTAATCCCTCTATTCCTTCATTTATTTCAGTTAGCTGTGATAAAATGAGGCTTGAGACTCCTGTACTCTCTTTGATTCAGGCCTGCAGAACGTTCAGATCATATGATATAGTTGAGCAATATCACACCAGCAGGAGCGCTGTTTCTCCCCAATATCTGCACCACTGCAGCTGTTCAATAAACTACTATAGTTACTCATTCATAAAGACAGCCACTCCTTCATTTCTGAATAATTCAGCCATCTGAATGAATCGAGTGAGTTGGTTGAATGAACGATTCAATGACTCCTTAAGTGAACCCACTGGCCTTTAAGAGTTTTTAAACGATTCTTTTAGGTGATTTCTCTGATTAATTTGTGATTCATTCATAAACTAATAAAAATGACAAAAGCACAAATTTACTAATACATAAAACCTGAATATGAAATAAAAAAATAGAAAATATAAAAACTCTAAAAATTATTAACACACAATAATTTATAAATAATATTAAAACAACAGCGAATGCAACTAATAGTTCATGTAATGCATATAATGCTCATTTAAGAAGGACAAACACTTATTAAACACCATATAAAGGAAAAAGAGTTTTTTTATTAGTTAATTTAGACATCAATATGGACGTGTCGCATGACGCCTCGTCCTCAATAACCATGAAAAAAACTACACATAATAAAATAATAAATATCTCAGACTAGTGTAAATGCACATGAACCTGTAAATGAAGATCAACATGCTTTGACTGGAAAATAACGTGCATAGTCAAGGATTTCTAAATGCATAAACAACCTTTAAAAATAGCCATTATATTATATATAAAAATAATGGTTATTATTACAACTCATGAAAATATTAATTTAACTTATCGCTGTACCCATTTACATTCACGGCTTGTTTTTTTTGGTTTTAGTCTTTGTCATTATGTTGCTGTCTATCTACGTTTTATTGTGCTCAATAAAAAAAAAAAGAAAAATAAATAAATACAACTTGGATGCTTGGATTTTAAGGCCATTTTTGGACAATAAATATTTTGGCACTGTTGAAGCAAAACGAGCGCAGCATTATGTCTACGATGCACAAATAAATGAATGTGATTAATCAGAAATCACCTCGGAGGCGATGAGCTCCAGTCCTCGGCACTGTCTGTCCTTCTCCTTCTGCAGGAGCTCCCACATCTCAGGGTCATCTTGAGACAGAGTCTCCTGTCCCGTCCACGAGCGCTCGTCATCAGAGACCGCTGCCGCTGAATGCTGGGATCTGACGCCAACCGAAACACGGCACACCGGCTGAAACACACACACACACACACACACTCTCATGTAGTGTCTCCATGTTTTCTGGGGTCTCTCTCTTCATAGGTGTAATGGTGTTTCTACTGTACAGACTGTATGTGGTATTGTCCTACACTGACCCTACACCTAAACCTATCCCTTACAGGAAACACAACACACTTTTAGATTCTCAAATAAACACTGTTTAGTATGTTTTTTTAAGTCTTTTGAATTACAGGGACACTGAAAATATCATCATAAATTACTTTCATATTGTAATACCTGTGTCATTATACACATTTGTGTCTTCATAAACCACACACACACACACACACACACACACACACACACACACACACACAGAGAGCTGTCCTCAAGAGCACCTGACAAACAAACCTTCGCAGAGCCTCAAGAGTAAGAGGCTTTATTACGATGCAGACGTTCTGCGAATCACTAAACATAGCAGTAATTAAAAGAGCAGCACGCGTCCGCTGAGAGACTGACTGAACCACAAACAGCACTCTTATGAATATAAGCCCAATGAATCAGCCAGCAGGTGGCAGTAAACGTCTTCATTCATCTGATTCATTCAGGAATTCGGTAAACGACTCTCTTTACGAAT
Source organism: Enteromius anoplus (assembly GCA_032359395.1). Classification (NCBI taxonomy): domain Eukaryota; kingdom Metazoa; phylum Chordata; class Actinopteri; order Cypriniformes; family Cyprinidae; genus Enteromius; species Enteromius anoplus. Next base: position 4,503,402 of record JAUMHG010000092.1, on the reverse strand, counting down.
GAGTCTCTGATTCACTTGATTCGTTTAAAACATAGATTCATTCAGACACTAACTGCTCGGAGACACACAACAATTCTACCGTGGCTTCATAGCTAATATTTTTGCTTGCAAAATCTAAAACAATATAAACTTCTTTACTGAACTGTTGCGTAAAATTCCATTTACACTCGTTACACTCGTGTGATATTGTTCTCGCTGCTTGTGTGATGTGGCTTTTCATATGAAATAAATGAGAAAAAACTAATTCAAGATCATTTTTGTCCCAATATCTTGAATTTTAGGGCATGACTGCATTCATGGAGTTTATATCATATTTGTCAACACTTAACTAGAAGAAATGAAAAGACGGGATCACGTTCACAGTGTTAAAATATTTTAATTGAGTTATTTTTCAAAACTAATTAAGTTAACATGCATCAAATGTATAAATACTTAACATATTTTACATTTGTTTCTGCATTAAAGTTTAAATGTACATCATACTTTATAATAAATACTTTTTAAATTAACCATTCCTATAAAGAAACATCCGTTTAATACCTCAGCGAATATTTCAGAAACATTAAATATTATATAGCTGTTTGGATTAATATATTACGTAAGAGCAGTATGATTCATATGGGTTAATGATGGTGTAATAATAAGCACTATATATATATATAAAAATCCTCACGAAGCACAGATCTGACGCCTGCAGGCGTGTAAACAGGAGCTTGATTGTGAAGATGCAGCATCATGACTGACAAAAACATGAAGTATAGAGAGCGACCGCGCGGCCTGAGTATCTGACACACAGACAGAAACATGAAATGAAAAGAATTCTTCAGTTCTGCTGTGTGTGTGTGTAACGGGCCGTTGGTGAGATACAATAATCAGCATGACGCTTTAATTCTGCTCCAATCAGCAACTTTTGACAGAAACTTTACAGCCGAATGGAAATTCAGCATAACTGCTTATCTAATCTCTCACACACACACACGCACACACACACACACACACGCACACACACACACACACACACACACACACACACACGCGCAGCAGATTAAGTGTTTCTGGGTGTCGTTTCTTTCTTTGCAGCTTCAAGCTTGACAAATTTCTCTCACTTTGTGAACTCACAGATCCTCCACCTCTGCATTCAAGAACAAAACCACCAGAAGTACCGCGGTATTACTATGTTTTTGGCCATGCAGCGAGAGAGTACCTTCTCTGAAGTCCAAAAGAAAAGCTTGTAAACATCTGGCGGTGGAGTAACAAGGCATCAGCAGCTCCTTCAGAAACAGCTGATTCAACACCATCCACCCGTTTACAGGCATTTACACTGAAGACAGCACTCGTCCACCAATAAAAGAAATGATCTTGCTCTATCAGTGCGGTCAGACGTTTATATAGATGAAAATATAGTAAGGATGCATGATACTGGGTAGATATCCATTATGCTGATATGTTTGGCTGATCCTGACGCTTATACCAATATATGTCCTTTTATTTGGAAACAACAGTAAGTCTCTGTTTCTGACACTACTTTGAAGCTTTAAAAATAAATAAATATATATATATCTCAATCGCTACATTTTCCAGCAGAAAGGTGCAGTGTTAACCCTAACATTTTATTTAAAGGCTCTACAGGGAAACAAAAGAGTTGTAAAAACTCTGAAAATCTTTAAGAGCTTATGATTTGTTTAAAAATATATATTGTTTTTTTCAAATCGAGCCGATGCCGATTTTTTAACCCATATCAGCCTATTCCAACATTGGAAAGAACAGTTTCTTTGAGTGTACCACGGTAAACATCATTACTGTACCACGGTATCATGGTGGATTTGGACTATTTTTACTTTAATTCTGTCTTTATAGCTCCTCTCCCTTTGACCTCTGACCCTGAACTCATCTGAACTCTTTTCCAGGGAGCACTATTCCTCAAATGAAGCTGGAGCTGCACTGAACCGAACGCTTCATAATTAACAGTAATAACGCTAATGGAGGCCCTCATGGGGCCCTGACGAATCGCTCACTTAAAATCTGTTATTAAAAAACAATTAGCTCAGCGACGCCGGCGCATTCGTCTGAAAGACGGACTCCAGCATCACTGCGAACGTCCGTCCGTCATTCAGTGTAACCGCAGGCCGTAACGGCCCCTGGGGGCCCCATCATCTAACGACTGCAACACAATCACCAGAGTTAAAACCGGAGCCGTTTCTGAGATGCTTGCATGTTCCCATCAGCCCCTCCGACTGAACACACGGGTTTTAATTGCATTATGTAGTGAATGCCTTGTTATTGCAAACATCTAGAACGATGTCCTGTTGTGTTTCAGACTCCACTTCCTCTAAACACAAGGTTTGGAGTGAGAGCTTCAACTGATCACACACACACACACACACACTTTCAGTGCAACGCAAGTTCAGTAAATCAAACTAATACATTTTATATAGACATACACACTCGCATGCTCACACACAGACTCTCTCTCTCTCTCTCTCTCTCTCTCTCTCACACACATACACACACACACTGATGGGCCGTGTCCTTTGCTGTCGCTCCTACAGGGACACAGTGTGTGTGTGTGTTTTCCAGGAGTCTCACAGATGTGGCCAAGAACCGCCCACTTAGAGGAAGAGACCCTCTGACTGACATGTGACGTGACAAACCCCTGATCATCATCATCATCATCATCAAACACTCATAACCCAGAATCATCATAACTACAATAACAGAAGTGGAAGTCTGGCACTGATGCACTGATCAAAACGTGACACTTAAATATGTTCAAAGACTATGAAATTAATGCTTTTATTCGTCAAGAACGCATTAAAGTGATGAAAAGTGACAGCAAAGACTTTTTTAAATGTCACAAAAGATTTCTGTCTCAAATAAATGCTGCTCTTTTGAACTTTCTATTCATCTGTGAATCTGAGAAATACAGTGTATCACAGTTTTCCACTAAAATATTAGCCGTTTTCAACACTGATCATAATCAGAAGTGTGTGTTGAGCAGTAAACCAGTATATTATGATGATTTCTGAAGATCATGTGACACTGAAGACTGGAGTAATGATGCTGAACATCCCAGAAATACACTTTAACACACATTCACACAGAACACAGATGATTTACACTGGAATAATATTTCAACATTTTACTGTAATTTCCAATTAATACATGCAGCCTTGGTGAGCAGGAGAGACGTCACTGAAAACTAATACATCTTACAAATTTACTAAATCTTTAAATATATATATATATGTAAGGGATAATGTACAGGCAGGCAGAGTTATCGCAGAAATAAGCCCCGACAGTGTGATCAGGACCCGACGCGAAGCGGAGGCTTATTTCGCGATAACTACCGGCTGCCTGTATATTATCCCGTTTATTACACGACTACTTGCCACATAAGAAAAAAAACCTGAACATGAATATGAATTTGAAACATTTTATTGGCATATTTGTTTTAAATTAACATTTTCA
>JAUMHG010000092.1:4478604-4499834 GCA_032359395.1 Enteromius anoplus | reverse complement strand
TCTTTCCGGCTGTATTTGATCTGTCACGTCACGTTATGAAAGAACAACTTAAACCCAAAGACTCGAAACAGGTGAACTAACTCCAGTAAGAATGCTAATGTATCAAATTATTATTTATTCAAATGTATATCGAAATATCGGAAACGTGTTTAAAAATCATATCACCGTTATTGAAAAAAATTCTATGGCGATATATATTGATATCGAATTATTGTCCCGCCCTAACGCAAAGCATCCGCAACAACACTGATGAAAACCGAACCTCATGATAATCTTATCGCTAGAAATGTCACTTCCTTGACCATTCCAAGACTCAAAAGATACAAATATGAAAAAACCTAAATAAACACATTTTATACAGATACAGGATAAACCAGACTAAGACTGATTAAAACAAACACTGATATCAGACTGTTAACGCACAGGTTCGAGCTGAAGCCTGTAAAACGTGTGATATGAGTGAGAGCAGCGATGGCCGAAGAGCTCTTGATGTAAACATTCCCTGCTCCTCTGATCTGACAGATACGTACCCTATCGAGCACCACGTGTCTGCGCTGGCCTCTGATTTGTCTATGGACTGTCTGTATGAAATGAACGCATCCTGGACCTTCCCAATACTGGAGTAGCACCTGCAGAGAGCAAAAGAAAGCAGATGTGAATAAACGCAGACGCCAGGGCCTCCCGAACGCAGACAGAGATGTGGGACTGACCTGCCGAGGAAATACCAGGACTGGCCGGAGTTCGGATCGGCTTCCAGAGATTTCTGGAGACACTGGATGGCGTAGCTGTCCTTGTTAGCTTTATCTCCCAGCTGCTCGACTGTATGATGCATCCAGCCTGAGACAGAGACATTCGTTCAGAGTAACCCGCATCACAACAGAAGGGTCAAGCGCATGTTTTTGTTAAAGCCGTTTCAAGTTCGAAAGCGAACAACGACCTTCTCGACTCGAGGTGAAGGAACTGCCGGTCAAGAGCCTGATGACTCTGCTGCAGATAAACAGCTTAAAAGGTTTGTTTTGTCACATCCTTTTCTGGTGTCTGCCACACTTATCTTCCTTTGCACCTTTGTCTCGCGTTCAGTCAACAGGATATATTTAGCTGGAAACTAAATGAAGTGCATTTTGCCAGTGGGGCTAGTAAAATACGTTTAAAACAAAATAATTTTACTTACCCTACTGGCAGATAATCCTGCTCATTTTACACAGAATGGACTTCATTTAGTCCCCCCCCCTTCAAACAAGACTCTTAATTAAGCATGTTTATTTAATTTAAAAAACCCTAAGATCAGTCTTTTTTGTAGCGCGAACTCTTAGGTTTACCAGATTTACATTAGAACTGTGTTTATAACCCTTCTCCAATACTTAAACACAGACGTGAGCAGACACAGGTGTTTGGATGTTCTTACCCAGCTGCTGTAAGGTCGCCGCCTTCACCTGCGCAGGCAAGTCTTCCGTCTGCAGGAGGCTCTCGTAGGCCTCTTTCGCTGCACGGTATCTCTTCTGTGACGCAACAAAACCAGACATTCAGTCCACTAAACACCCTGTGTGTCTGAGATCACAAACTCAAACAAAACCCGCTCGGACGCATTACACTGAGCTGCACAGGAAGAGAGGAGGGATGCCTCGCCAACACCACGGCAACCCCTCTCCTGTTGCTATGGTACCACAACCTGAACAGTAAGCTCCAGCATCCCCTTCACAAACAAGCTCATGCACTAACATTAAATCACAAGATGAGAACTAGTTAACACGTGCTATCAGTGAAAGAAACAGACTCACCTGAATCTCGTATAAATGCGCGATGTGAAACTGAACTACGAAAGAAGAAAAAAAAAAAGACAATTAGAAGAAAATACTGAACAGAACATTGTCTATTGAAATGTTTCTGAGAAGAGCCTAAAAAACATCTTCCTGTGTCCAGTGGAGGTGAGATGTGTGCGAGTGTCTCTGTGTGTGTGTGTGTGTGTGTGTGTGAGAGAGAAAAATCACAGACACTACGCCAGCAGCTGCTGCTATTGGTGTTTCCAAGGCAACCAGTCACAGGCAATATTAGTTTGAGAATAAAATGAAGGGATGGTAATAACTGCTGTAAACAGAGCTGTGCGTATTTTTTTCCCATTGAGTCAAAATCAGCATTAAAAGGTTAAAGAGTTTAAATGAGCTATTAATCTATATTAATTAATGATCTGAAACACTGCGCAGTTACCGGCTCCACACGTGCTTCTTCTTGAGAATAATAACGAACGTGACCAGTGCTAACCGAATGAGTCACAATTAGCAAATAATAGAAATGAGTTATATTTATTTCCATATTCACCGTTAATGATGTGTTGTAATCTGAGAAAAAAATGACTGAGCTACAGCCGTTTGAGGTTGATAGAGTAAGAAAAGATTATGATAAAGATTAAAGTTTTCGCTCTGTTCTTTTATTTATAAATTACTACATTAATAAATCACATTATTGCTATTTTTTATTTTTTCTGTAGTTTACTAGAAATAAGAACAGATGTACAAAAAACAAAAAAAAACAACAACAACAAGTATATTAGAAAGTAACAAACAATGCATTACATTTGACCTTTTTACATCTAAAAGAAAGCATTCATGTACCAAAAAAACTTCAGTGTGTTCATTACAAATAGGCTGATTATCAAAACTACAAAAGCAGTTCAGTGGAGTGCAGCGAGTGATTTTCCTCTTCTGTTTTTTTGTTAGATCATCAGATTCATGTTCACGTTAAAGATAGGGTTTACACGGTCATGCAACAGATCCGATCTGATCTGTGTCACATATGAGCAAAAAATCGGAATTGGGTCACATTTAACTGACAGTGCAAACGAGGCCTTAGTGCTAGTAGTGTGAACAGCATCAGTACTAGTGAGGTCTGACTTAACTAACACCACTAATGACCTGCTGTTTAAACTGAAAACAACGGTGGCATGATCTTGAGATGTCCTGCAGTACTTACTCTCCGCTTTGGACAAAGTGCAGTGATTGGAGTCGATGAGCACCAGCTGAAAGTGCTGCGGACACACAGGAGACCAAACATCGGTCAGTGACCTCTCACATCTCTCAAAAGACACTTTCAACAAAATTTAAGACTGCAAAAACTGCGGTTCATTAATGCAAATCAAATAGTTTAAACACAAAGGCATCCGGAAAACTGAGCTACTGACACGAATGAAACTTCAGTTCAAGATGACCATTTAAAAGACAATAATGCAATTTTGACGTCCCTATTGAGTAAAGATCTAAACGAGACATAATCCAGCTGCATTCACGTCAATCAATTGTTGGCATGTCAGATCACATCAGGAGGATTGACTTGACAGGAAGGTTAATTGTTAAACGGACAATCCATTGATGTTTTGATGTACAGCACACACTCTACATGTGTTTTGAAGCAGTGTGATGCTCGTGCCATACCTTTAAGCTGGACTCGTAGTCTGTGTTGACTTTGAACATCAGGCCGAGACGCAGATGAATCTCTTTAGCGCGAGAGAAGCCAGGGTCGATGTACAGCACCTCCTGAAACGCCTTGATCGCCCTGAGAGCAAACAAACGGCAATTAAAAACTTGTTCCTCAACACCACGATGCCAGCGTGTGACGGTGCTACTGAATAAGACTGAAGCGAAAGCGAGAGGAATCTCCCAGAATCAGCCTACATGTGTGGTGGTGGGGGTGTTGGTTCTGTATATTGCCATGGAAACCATCCACCCACCCCTTGCAGATACTTACCACTGAAATGCACTGTAATGGAAGTAAACCATCCCGAGGCCGTACAGAAAGGCAGCATTCTAGAGGAAGAGAGGACGGGGTGGTTGTCGTTAAAAAGTCTATCAATAATGTATCTGAAAGAGATCTACTCTGAACAATACATTGAATTACATTAAATAAAGACAAAGTAAATCAAGCTAATGAAACAATAACTAACATATGGTCCAATGCCATGTCTCTAGTCAAGTGAATGAATCATCTTATAACAGGCATCCAATACTGACTTCCGGAAAAGGGGAATAACCAATGACATTTGAGATTACAACTAAAACAGCAAGCCCCGCCCCACGACTGTAAAAGTGTTTGTGCTTGTATTGGGCGCAGATGACATGTCACGCGTACGAGAGTTTGAACTGAGCTCGCGGGCTCCCGTTTCCTCGCGTGTAGATCTGTCTTCCTGTCGCGGATATGCCGCCATACACCTCCCTCTCTTGACAGGCGCGAGCTCAGCTGAGATTCCGATCAGCCCAGATCGATACCACCCCCCCTAAAAAAAACAACTCTCCGGTTCTACACGATTCACGTAAATGACCCAATTGACAATAAAAACGGCATGTTTGCATGTACGACAGAGTGCTCTTTACCTCTTTGCTGTTTATATTCCACCCCATGATTCTCCCTATTACCAAGAGGAGTGCTTTCTCCAGCTGCTAAGAGACATCCTACACTTCCAGTCCAAATGAAATATTCTCATCTGTGGTGACCTGAATGCAAGGACTTGGAGAAATTGATTATGTAAATACCACAGATAATGGTCATATTTTTGGAGACATTGTGTCTCAGTCAACACCAGTCATTACTCCGAGAACCAGCTGTGACGATGCTAAATGCTAATGTTAAAGCGCTGTAAAGGTCTAGGGCTTTAGATCACAAATGGCAGAACCAGATGAGATTCTTTTGGTAGATTTACTTAGTGCTCCCATTAGTGTAGTTGATTACTCAATTACAGACATTGACCTAAAGTTTTATTAACGCCTTTACAGTTAGACCTCAACTTCCCATTTCTGACCACTGCCAAACAATCCTTTACCTGAAAGAGTCATGTGACAGGGTCAGAACTCCTCCCCTCAAACAGGGGAAACTGCTCCCTTCAAACCAAAAGTCAGTTGGAACCAATCGATCACTGAAAAACTCAAAGAAAACATGAGCAGCTCTGTTATACTAAAGATGCTGGACGGCTTTATGTCCACAGATTTCACTCCAGAATGAATGGAATAAACTCTGCAACATCCAATCTTAATTCTGTATTTCAAACTTATATCTGCCATTATATCTAGCATTAGACAAACCAAAAATATGGCTCTCCTACTCACACGGTTTGAACAATTATAAAAAAAAAAAGATCAATATAATGAAGCTAAATTTGATGAAATCGATGAATCAATAGACCAAAACAATTTCTGGACTCTCTTTTGGAGTCCAAATCAGACACATTACTCCAGCGTGGCACAATCTGGAGGTCTCTCAAACTCAAAACCTGGAACCAGACCTCAACCAGCCCAAACAAAAAAAAAAAAAGGGAAAAAAATGACCAAAACCCTCTGAATACATTTATAACAACATCAGAAATAAGAGAGCACATTAAAAATCTGAACATGTGGACAAGACACCATCAGTAATGAAATGCTCAAACTCAGCAGCCCTCACATGATTCAAGATTATTTCATTTGATCTTATTCTCTGGAGACTTGGTCTGAAGGACTAATCACACCTATATATAAAAAAGAAGCTAAATTTGATCCCAGTAATTACTGTGGTATTTGTGTGGCCAGTAATCTAGCAAAACAGCCACATGGTGACATTCCTCACAAGACACACATCCTAACTCATTTTAGGATGTGTGCTTTTTCCGATCACATTTATTCTCTCCACACTCTAATGAACAATCATTTGAAGAAAAATTGATTTTGTTGATTTAAAAAAAAGCTTTCGATTCTATTTGGCATGTTGGGTTACTATATAAATGATTATAAATTGGCATTGGTGGAAAAACATTCGATGTAGGGCTGGACAATATGGGTACAATTTATCACGATATATTTCTTAATTTTGGTCGATACGATATAATTCCGATATCGATGTGAACAATATTAAAAAGCCTCAGGAGGAACTGCAGAGGACACACACAATGGATGTCTGCAAACTTAATTTGTGAAGTCTATAATACCTCCAGGCCTATTAAATATTATATATATATATATTTTAATAGAGACAGTACAAAAAAAATAAGGTTCACTTTTTATTTGTATTTAGCCTTTACAAACAAGAAATGTGAAATAAACCATCAAATAAAGTCTTTTGAGTTGTTCTGGGTTTTTTTTTGCTTATGGGGCTATCACGTGATGAACGAACTACTCAAAGCCGAAGACTGGATAGATGACCATATCAATTCTCTTTCCGGCTGTATTTGATCTGTCACGTCACGTTATGAAAGAACAACTTAAACCCAAAGACTCGAAACAGGTGAACCAATTCTCATTTTGTTGCTAAAACTTTCCGCGACGGAGCTTAACCAAACCAACTCGTGCTGAGCGTGTACCGACAGAGCGCCCTACATCATAGAGATCCGAGAGAACGGATAGTGATTAACATTATTGATGAAAAGATGTACTCGCCATGTGGCGGATGGCACTTTAAATTTAACTCGCCAGACAGAAAATTTGCTCTCATTTGGGGAGTGGCGAGAGTTAATTTCGGACCCTGGTAACATGCAAATGTAACGTGCTAACCCAACCCTTAACCTAATCTTGCAGTATTATTGACAATTATCAACTTTCAATATGGATGAATCCTTAAAGCTGTAAAGGTTACTGATTCTGACATCACAGCTGCTGGGTTAATAGGTTACATAGGGTGCTGTTTGTTAAAAGCTGCTGCGGCTGAACATGTGGATCTGACACGCATCTCTTCCCTTTTCTGTCTGAAAGTCTGTATTAATGAGCTGAAGAGATGAACCGGTGTGTTAGACGAGTGAGACCATGCTGGGCTGCTCCCTGACACGAACACACACACATATATAAATGCATGTGTAAAATAAACACATAATTGTATTGATAACTGCTATACAATTATGTGTATTTGTATATGTCATAACTGCTTGATTCTGTAAAGTGTTTTCACAAATAAAGAATATAAATAAAAGGGAAGTAAGCGCTGTAACCAACAGGGCACTCTGTAATCTGGGAAGTTTGTGTGCACCGAATCATTTTCCAAACTAAAGCCATGGTAACACTTATTTTACATACAGCCCACGGTGAAAATAACAAACACGACAGCGGACGAATAATGTGCAGCATAGCCTGAAATCACGAGTTTACATTTTGTTGATCACGTGTCTCCAGTGAAACTGAACTACGTAAACAGCTCAGTTCATCACGCAACAAACGCACACTTCACAAGATTAATAACATAAAAGCAATCATTAGGTAGTTTTCTGTATACCCTTTGTTTAACATTCTGATTATTAGAGACTTATATCTGTATATGAACGAACTGTTAAACAATGACAGCAAACTGTGAGGAGAACCTGAGTGTGCCGTTCTCAACTCAACATATTGTCCAAACAGAAGAACTTACCAGCTGATTCAGATATTTGAAAAACGCTAAATATCAGATGATATCTGTAGATGACTAAAAGAAACACACACAAACAAGCATACACACTTTCCCACACACACACACACATTAATGTTTGAATTCATCTTCATCGGCTGCTCACCTTCCAGTAGTCCGATTGTAAACTGTAGTACCGTTGGTACGCCGATAATGCTGCAACACAAAGACACGCGTGTTAGGAGAAGCTTTTGCTCATTTTAGGGGAAGAGAACAGAAGAGCTTCTCGGCACCTTTCGGATACTCCTCCAGTAAGAGATTGAAATGACCCAGCTGGCAGAAGAACTCGGGATCCACTTTTCCTTCAGCTTTCAGGATGAGAGACTCATAACAGCGCACAGCCTGTGTGAGGAACACACACACACGAGAGAAACACATCACTCTCAAATAGTGTGGCATTAATGTAAACACAAACCTTTATATCTTAAAACCTAAAATATTAGGCATTACTTTTCACCAAACGTCAGTAAGCCAGGAAAACAAAGACATTCGAACTAGCGATCCATTTTGAAAATGTTAGCCACAGCACTGCAACGCTCATCTTCGGCCTGTCAGTCATCCTCAACTTCTTTTTCAGCATCGTCGTTCTCCAGGACTCACGAGAATCACGACCCAATGATTAACCTGCTCAGATTTCCTTGTTACGTAAACACTTCCTTCAGCTTTGGGAAACTTCAATACAATAACACTTTACAGACAGAACATGGGATTAATGTCCACTCTTTAGATTACAGGGCTCTACACCAACTTTTTGCACTGGTGCACCTAACTTTTTTTCTTACGTTCTCTCTCCAAATTTTCATATAGGCAATATTGACTTGTAAATGATGAACTAACACGTGCCTGCGCTGCGCCACAACAGCTGAAGTCCATCCACATTGGTCGCGACAAAGCAGCTGCTAAAAAAATCTTTCAAAATGGTCAATACATCAGGAATAGAACACAGCATTGCTTTTCTGGCGGGAATGTCGCGCTGCGCCCTATCCAGTATAAACAGCAGAATAGGTTCTATTGTATTTTGTGTAACAAAGTTCTTTATTTGAAGTACAACACTACAAGAAAGTCACTTATTGAAAAAGTGTTGGTGCTTAAAAGATTTTCTGACAGATCAGGACTTAATTTTTAACGAAAAACTTGTCAATCATTCTTTTCATCTGCTCTCATTATCCGCGGCTACATCCACTCTGTCTCTAACCCTAACCGTGTCTACACCGGATGCGAGCGGAAAGAACCCATTCTGCTTTCTATACTGGATGCGGTGCAGCATGACAAATTCCGTCGGCATGGCGTGCCCCGGCCTTAACGTGTGTCTGTTGTTGAACCACGGGGAGATCTTCAGAGTTTTTCCCCCTAGAAGGCTGGTCGCTCCGGTGCGACCTCAGATTTTTTTAGTCAGACCATTGAGAAATTAGGGCGCTAATATCCCAGACTGAGAGAATGCGTACATTACTGTAAAAGCAATTCAAATTAATTCAAATACGGATGCACTGAAATTAAAATTCTTGACCAAAGCCTAACAAACTGAAAAACTGGACTGAAGGATGAATACCAAACATGGTTTTTAAATTGAATGAAGACTGGAGTAATGATGCTAAAATACAGCTGAACATCACAGAAATAAAAAACATTTTTCTATATATTCATATACAAAACCAAATCAATCATTTTCTTTTTTTATAAAGCATGATTAAAAACCATAAAGGTATATGAATGTAATAACTTCAGTGCACTCCCTAGTTTCAATTGGTCTGAGTAATACACAAGAGTATGAGATACACCTGCATTCTGATAACTAGGTTAAAACAAGCCACTGGTGGGTAACAGACCCGGTTCCCACCATCTGTGACCAAACGTGATCTTTCTAACATCATTCACTCATGCCAATCAAAACTTCATGACTTTCTTCTGTACAACACAAAACAGACCATGTTTTTAAGAATGTTGAGGACCGGACGACAAAACTAAAGCATGTCAAAACACTTTGTGTTCCATAATGTCATAAGTCACGTCATAATGGTTTGAACAACACGAGGGTGAGTGAATGACACAACGATCATTTCTGGGGTGAATGGTCCCTTTAACGGTGAGTGAACACGACATCACCCCACCTGATATACGAAACCAAACGCACACTGTAGCCCCGCTCAACATCAGACGGAGCATTTCTGATGCCAGAGCCGTGTTAAACAAGCACTAACATCTCAAAGCAGAGGAGTGTGGAGGATGACATGTGTCTGTACAGAGAGCTCTGGACGGTTGTTATTTTGGTTGTGCTCAGCACAGACTCAGCCGACATTCCCTGCGAGTCACCGGCTGACCTCACACTCACAGAGCCCGGTGACCACCAGAGAACCGCTCTACACACACATCTATCACAATCAGAGCAGCGGCACAGCCGACTAAACAACACAAAAACAGAGAGCGGCACGTGCTACAGCTGATGCCTTAGCATTCAATCCTTTCAAACGCTCAGGTGTTTGTCAGGTCGAAAACAAACAACAAACTACATAAACAATGGTAGAAAGCAGGTATCACTTTATTTATTTTAATATTTAGGATAATTAAAATAATTTGAAAATAGATTAAAAATAACCTGTCAACAATACACACACCAGACAATACAAACTCTTCAACAGAGACATCTACTGTCAGGATCAGATCACCTGTTAGACCTGTAATCACTCCAATGATCCGAAAGAGCCACATCTGAACAGTACAGCTGTACCAGAACACTGCGTTAACATTCTCTGGCGCCTTGTTTGAGCTACTGGTCCAACAGATCAGAAATCCAACGGTTCGGATCATATTATAGTTTTTGAGCCACAGATTGGACTGTTTTTCTTTTTTTTTTCTTATTTTATTGTTTCATTTTAGGTCAAACGAAAACTAGTATTGTCAACTACTGCAGTATAGTACTAACAATATACATATAATACACATATATACACTTAACACAATCATTAACAGATATGTGAATAAATGAGGAAGAAAAATAAATATTAACAATAATAATAATCCTATAAAATAGTAAAAAATAAATAAATAATAATAAAGTAAAAATAATAGGACTGTTTTTCTGAAAAAATATCTCTGCGTAACTTTACTTTCCATTACTCAAATCTAAGTACTTCTTCGATACCACAGAAAAAAAATCTTAGCCTAAGAGAGTTCAAATATTATTAGAGACGGTAAAAATTGAAAATTACAACCATAGATACAAACAACAGAACAATGTTACAAATAAAAAGGCTGTAGCTAGGCCTGTCACGATGACAACCCTTTGTTGTGCGATATATTGCCCCATAAATAATCGCAATGGGCAAAATTATTGTCATTTAATCCTGCTAAATGTATAATCATAGTATGCAAGCATAATAAGGCGCTTTCAATTGAAAAACAGTTAATTCTTAAAAGCATTTAATCATTAAAAATAAGCATTTTCCTTAAGGTAGAAAAAAAGACAAATGCACAAAGAACCTATAAAGATCTTTCCATCTACATATTTTCCCCTTTTCTCCTCTGAAAAGTAAAGGTACACAATCCCTATTTAGCAATCAGATCTCTGTAGGCGCAAAGACACAGATCCCTAAACAAAGCCATGTCTGAAGATTAAATGTGAAAACTTGATGAACAGCTCCAATATAATCACACACATCCGATTTCTTTCTCTGCTGTTCTCGCTCACTTCAAACATGGACGACTGCTTTCACCAGAATGACTGTTGACAACGGTTATTTTGTGTGTTTATGCATCTGTTTAAAGGCAAGAAGTGCAGGAGATATAAAAGAGGTGCTGCACGCTTCATGAGTGTGTGTCTGTGACTCTAAAAACAACGAACAGGGTTCTCTTTGAGGCCCCTTCAAGTACAATTTATAAACTTTCGCTATTATGGTAAAATGTTGTGATTAATCCATGGATCACATGCGTGCCGAACCGTGCCGATCATGAATCAACTACAATCCGTTCAGTCACTATTTTGAGCATGAAAAGGTCACATTTAATGCAGTTCAGACGTAAACCCCACACACAGGAGCATTCGAGCAGCGCCATCTGCTGTACAGGAGCGAATTCAGTCTATCAGATCAGATTCACCTCGCACATCTTTAACACGCCTTTGAAACTCTTCAAGGTTTTTCTTTATTCTCCATCACTGACACAGAGACAAGGAAACAAATGAAACTGACATTTCCATTTGATGTAAATTATACAGACAACTGTGACAACTTTTGATGAATAACAGATCCCAAGCTAATTTAACCCATCCACAATCCAGCCTACGTGAACACACACTACAGAGCGCTATGAAGATCTGAGACGGAGGCCTGTGAACATTAGGTTAATGCATTATAAAGCAGTGAATACGTGTTTGAAATCGACAAACTGGAGTTATTGATCAGTCCATCACATATTAACATGGAAATGCAATTTAGATCAAGAGACACAAGAAGTTTTTTTAAAATACACACAGCCCGTATCACACCTTCATCAGTGACGACACAACACTAGAAGAAACCACAGATACTTCACCTCCATCTAGACGACGTTCTAGTGAACAACAAACCAGCTCCGCTGTGCTTCACTCAAGCGCCGCCACTCCAATTACATTAACTGATATAAACACCGCAGACAGAACCATGACCTGCTGGAAATATCACGACGGGAAAGTGACACCTGACAACAAGCTCAATAAAATGACCGACCCAGAAACCATCATTCTGTCATTGTTTACAAAAGATGATATTTTGATCAACGTTTACACTTTTTTTTTCCTGACAATGCAATACAACACTGGACCTTTATTGTATGGACAAAGGAAACAAGACATCTTTTGATTTCCACTGAAGTCAAGTCACCTTTATTTATATAGCGCTTTTAAGAAAACAGATCGCGTCAAAGCAGCTTTACAGCATTACAGTAAACACTCAGTTTTCAGCTAAAATCAGTACATCATTGATTCAGTGATGTCATCGTCCAGCTCAGTAGCAATCAATCGGACCGTATCACTGGAAATAAAGTGAACGAATAAGTGTCACAGGACAGTACGTTTCAGCCAACTGTCCCATCAATGGTGTTAATCCTGACACCAATTTCCAGAGGTCAGGGGTCATGTGTATAAGAGCCATAAGCAAACAACAGCATTACATCTATCACATCCATCAGATACATACAGGTCTATGTCTGTGTGTGAAGGACAGTCTATAGTCTCCAGCTTTGTGTGCAAACGAAGCCCAAGCGCACTGGAGTGCTGATTCTAGACTCCTGGTCCGGTTAGAAAGCCTGTCAGGTCTTTGTCCACTCTCTAGTGCTCACTACAGCTAGCTGCTGGACGGCACAACACAACAACACAGTGAGGTGTTCTCACAGGAGGTCGCTTACCCACAAGCCTTCGCGGGGCTCGGAGTGGAAGGCTGTAGCAATGCTAGCTGCACTTTCTGCAGCGTTATTCGCGTCTCTTTCTGCATTATAACGCGCTAGCTCTCACCCCTCCCCACCCCGCCATCTTGGGCCGACCCAAGCAGCCATTACCACCGCACACAAATCACCGTCTCTGAGTGAACCTGAGCGCGATTCCTCCTCTGACGCGTTTGACAGACGCGGCGTCGATGAACGCAACGAGCAGCTCTGCTCTCAGTCACTGAGGAAAATAAAGCCCCAAATCATAGAATGATCTGAGGCGCTGAAGCCTCACTGACACCCGCATGTCCACAAACAAACTACTGAATAAACACACACACACAGACGCGCGGCAAACGCTAGGTTTGTGAAGCCAGCGAATCGAGCCCGAGCCTCGCAACGCTCGTGTAATCGCAGGGCAGAACCGCGGCTAAGCTCCGCGTCAAATCGAGCGAGTTAGCTGAACGGTGAGCCGCGCAGCTCTGGTGAGAAAATAACGACGCGTCGCCGCTCGCGCTCGGAAGCCCTGGCCCTCGCTGTCATTTCGCACCGCATGTGTGTGTCGCGAAGAGTGCGTGTGAAGCGTTAATTTAAACGCGCATATTTACCTTTACGAGCAGGGCCTTCATGCTGGCGCCATCTTCATGAAGCCGCTGGTATCCGAACAGAGAGCTGCGAACGAGAGAGACAGACACACACGCAGAGGGTTAGGGATCAACTCGCACGTCTCGCACTCAAAAACAATGAAAAGCAGCTAAAAGACGCCTGCGGCTCCGACCTGTCGACGCGGGCCAGAGCGTCGCTCTCCTGCGCGCTCAGCCGCGGTGAGTCCTCCTCGGGTTCGCTCGCTTTTCCCGCCGCCATTTTCTTCTCCTCATCACCAGCAGCGCTGAGGCGTCGAGCGGCGGCGACGGCGAGCGACACTCGGCACGATTTCATGGAACCGCGCCGCGAAATCGAGGGAAGGCGAGCTCCGTGCGTCCAAAAGCCACAATAAACGCGAACTTTTTCTCCAGTGAAACGCGCCTCAGAGTCTGAACCCCCGTGCGAAGTAAGCTGGCCCTCCAGCGGCGCGTCGTCTCACATTGTTTTGTAGGAATAAACTGTGACGCGGCGGCTCGGTGTTGATGCGCGACGTGTGGCCCTGCACACTTAAAAACGCGAAACGTTTTAAAACAATCTCAAAGTTGTGATCGCCAGCAGATTAAAGTTGTTGTAATTGTGTCACACAGGCGAACCCACGCCGTCGCCGTCGCCACGCCCTCCCGGGCTCGACAGCCAATAGCTGCGCAGAACGCGAGCGCGTCACTGGCCTCGTCCCAAAATGTTGTGGTCCAGTCTTTTCGCTAAATGTCTTTTCTGTAACGATCGTTCGAAAGCGCGACCCGAAACCCCTGCGCGTGCGACGCGATGCGTGGGAAAGTTCTGCGGCGCAAACGCTAGTCCATCAAACACAGATTTCAAAGCGGGTCGTTTGCGTTGTTATGAAATGCAAATAAAGAGAGAGGCGTGGTTTTTATAAAATGGGGAAATTGGACTGACAGCCCTGCAGCCGAGGCCCGATCCTTTCGCTGTTGTTCATTGGAACACAGTAAGAATATCACAGCTTTACAGATGCGCTGCATCTGCGTCTTTATTACCACGGTCACCCTTCTCCTTTCAGAAACGCGTTCAATCGCTTTCATTTAGTGTTCTGCGTTTGATAAGAAATGCAACGAAGACCTGAATCTTCATCTGAGAATCAAATGAAGAAACACGAACCCTTCATTAGCTCGTATTCAGAGCGGATATTTCAGCTCAAACGCGTGTTTAAGCACACGAGATACACACGTCTGTGATACGGATACGAAATCGCTGGATTATAACCGGGGGTTCTGTATAATGTTTGAAACATTGACGTGGCTGTAGGCGGCGCGAGCGCTCACAGCTGTCAACATCACCTGACGCCGTGACGTCACAAGCAGCACCCAAAATGGCGGAACAACAACACAGCAGAGGTGAGCGGGCTTACCGTCACGTTTATGAGAATATTATCACGTCTTTAGCGCCGTTATTGCGCTCTAAAGTGGGTTACAGCAGCGAGGACAGCACATGTCCCACAGAGCCCGTTATATGAAGAAACATTCTTAATGTCCGCTGCTTTTTTTTTTACACAAAATTATAAACTCGTTTCAGTTTCCTCAGTGTCTCCTTCAAACCGCAGCTGACTAGTTCCTTTGGGTTAAACATGTCCTGGTCACATTTCGCCTAAAATCATCATCTTATTAAGTATCGTGAGTTTTTAAAAGGGTAATATTGTAGCAGCCACAGACAGTTAAATGAATCAACCTTGACTGTAACACTTCTTCAGTTGTCTGTCAGTGTTAGAGGATCTGATCAGGGCTGTAACGCTACACAAACACGACACGGTGCGGTACAGCAGGGGGACACTAAACATAATCACTACAAAAACAAAGAACTAAACAGTGGCTTACTGAACAAATGGCTCTCTCTTTAAATACTGTCAATCATAATTCATTTTCTTAGCATAAAAATCTAACTCAGCCTTTGCTCTAAACTTTACGGAGCCTTTTTACATTAGTATAACATTACAATGAACAACAAAGCCTAAACTTTTTACAAAAAAAAATATATATATAATAATCAACACTCAATTTAAGATTTTGTGAAAATGTGTAAATTGAACATAATGCAGTTTTTTAATTAAACATCTGAATTGTAAAATTTCTGTTTGTTTGTTTATTGTTGATTTACACTGTGGCTGTCATAACTTGTTAACATTAAATAATTAAAATGTAAATAAAAGATAAACTATAATGAGTATAATCTAATATTTTGCTAAATGCACTTCTTTAAATAATGACCTGCCTGAGACATTTTTAACACCAGCTGTCTATTTACATCAGGCATATTCTTTTCACGTTAAAGTTAACAGTAAAGAGCTGTTTGAACTGAGGCTTTAAAGAGCGATTTGTCACAAGTTCAAAGAGATCAAAACATTTATTGATTGAAATTACTGAAAAATCAGACATAATCGGAAACCTGAGACTTCTTTACTTCTTCTCAGAAGTAACAATAAATAAATCTGTACGTTTCCAATAGAGATGCAGCGATTGCACATTTCCTGGCCGATTCAGATTTTTTTTTTTAAAGAACCGTAATGAAAGCATATGATATTCATTTGAATTATAATCAATTATTAAACTTTATCACAAAATAATTCAAACTAAATAATGAAGTGCGTTGTAAGGTAAGTTCTGGTATATAACTAACATTAGTGTAGTTAAACTAACAAAAAACTTATTTTCCCAATAACATTTTTTATAATAAAAGAAATCAATAAACATAACGGATCTTCTCACAACAAAATAAAGTGCTCTGCACCTTGAAAATGTAGAACTTATTAACAATAACTAAGCTTACTAACAAATATCTACTTTTCTTCATTGAGTATTATTATGGAGGATTTTTTTTAAACATTAACTTCACGACTGTCTCACAACAATAACTTTAAAAACAAAGAGTGCTCTCTCTTAAAACGGGTAGAAATGGACCCGGCGCTGACTTTATGCAGAGTTCAGAATGAATGATTTTCAGAGTCGTCGCGTCACAGATCTCTGGGGTAGCGTTCAGTCGCTGTGGTGTTCACACGGTGACAGGGGTTTTTACGCTGCATGACTCTACAACGGGAAGAATCGCCGAAAACTTTGTCTCACTGCCAAACACACGCGAGAAGTGACGCGGAAACAATGCGAGCTCACGTGTGCAAAGACCGCAGTTCTCACGTGAGACTGGGATTATTATTAAAAATAAAAGCAAGCAAAAGGAGCTTGCCAGACAAATTGCATGTGCGATCATTTGCAACGAAAAGAAGATTATAGAGGAGGATATTTACCTTCTATACCTCCGTAACTCCTCCCCCAACATCCCGCTGCCCTCTCTCATTGGCTGTAGGTAATCGCCGATGTCATTCGGTCAGAACTCTTCACACGGCATGATTTTGAATCACGGGTGTCGCTGACTCTTTGATATTTCACACCGTGTGATTGTCACTTCCGTGAACGAGCACCGATTTGCCTGTGATTTGAGGCGTTTGTCTGCATTTTCTCAAACCCTGTTGGCGAGTCAAAATCGGGGCAGACGTGAGCCTGACCGGCCGGTCACCGATCTGGGCCGGTCATACAAAAAAATCGTCCGATTCCGATCACTAGCCGGTCAAACAGTGCATCTCTAGTTTCCAATGAAGTTCCGTGGTGCAGTGGTTAAAACGATGCTGTGTTTCTGTGATAAACGTGTGTACAGAACCCAAAGACCTGTTTATTAGTAACACTGAATCAATGAAAGGATGCACATGACTATCACAGCTTCTGTCTAATCACGATATCAAGGCAATTAATCGTGCAGCTCTATGACCCGCTGTTGTTCACGTCTTCTCCCAGCAGCGGCGTCCTCAGAACCAGACGATGAAGACGAGGGGTACGAGGCGGTGGATCTGACCGCATACGCTCAGACGCAGCAGTGGTGGAGCACCGTGTTCGGGGGCCACTCCGGCCCTATTGCTGAGAAATACTCCGTGGCCGCTCAGATCACGATAGGCGGCGCGGCGGGCTGGTACACTCACTACCCATCTGAAAATATACCGATTCATCACGAAATGATTTCACATCGATTCTGAGATATTCTGAGTGCATGCTGATTCTTTCTGAAGGGGATTCTGAGCTTAGTTTTGAACAGCAGATGGCGCTGCATGCTTCAGAAGCAGCCTTAATCTGCTCGTTTCCAAATGCTTACACACACTGAACCTAAAATAATCATTCCTAAAATTTGCGAAAAGGTTGAAGCAAATCACGAGGGTGTTCCCGGTAGGTTGTGTTTACATGGATCATAATAGAGTCAAAAGCGTTCTGAGTTGAGGTGAAATTACAGACTCTTCTACATCAGCGGCTGAGAGTGTGATAAAAACTAGAGCGTCACCTGCTGTTAGAACCTACACTCAGAATACATTTCATCTCAGATCCATCGCCGAATCAATTCTGCATTGATTTATCGTGACAGCCCTGCTCTTCTTCATGATCTAATTTAACCTCTTGATTTGATGTAATGAGTTGTGATGAACCGCAGGTGTGTGGGATATCTGTTCCAGCGGGTGGGGAAGGTCGCCGCTACGGCCGTCGGAGGAGGATTTCTGCTGCTACAGGTCAGATCCAGAAACACGTTCACGGTTCATTATGTTATTGTGAAACAATGTGGCTTGAAAGGGTTTGTTCTCTTGCAGATAGCCAATCACAGCGGCTACGTCCAAGTTGACTGGAAGAAAGTGGAGAAAGATGTTAACAAAGCAAAGAGACGTCTGAAGAAAAAAGCCAATAAAGCCACACCTGAGATCAACACGTTTATTACGGAGGTAAAAACACTTGAATGTTTTTGTGCAAATGACTAGAACACTAATGTAGTTAATCGCCACACAGGAGGGGTGTAGTTTTCTGCGTGTGGCAGTGCCCTCTCTTGGTTATGAATAGTTATACCTCATAAACCTCCATGTTTTTCAGGCTACTGAATTTGTGAAGAAAAACATTGTCATTTCTAGTGGATTTGTTGGTGGCTTCCTGCTTGGCCTCGCCTCTTGAGCTCAAACGGTTTCCTGTGATCTTGTGAAGAGCGTCTTCCCATCATGCACCTGATGACAGGCTGACTTTGAGCTCGTTAAAGCAGTCAGGACTTGGTGGCTTCTTCCCTCACACAGTGTTTGTGAGTTTGATGAAACGGAGGAGAAAGTGATCGTATTCTTTACAGAACTGTGCGCTTTCCGCTGAGAGTTTGTCTTCAACACTGGGACGCTTCTGTAAATGATTATTATTCGCTGCTAATGCTTCTACAGGTTTCTGTTAAAACATTGGGACCCATTATGGTCAGCCAGTAGATTTATTTGTTCTCATTGTTTCTTTATGGGGAATGTTTACATTCTAAATAAAAACCACGTCAAATTCAACTTGGAGACCTTGTTTTTTTTTGTTGTTCAGATCAGCAGTGCTTTATGATGAAATATTGCTTATCTATTTTTTCCATTATTAATCACTGCAGTAGAGCATTTGTTCCTCCATATATTATAATGTGTTAGAGCTGTAGCCGGGGTCAGAGGGCGACGTAGGCTTAACTCACGGGGAAATAAACATCACACATGCATTTATCCATTCATTGCATTTAATTACTTATATTTATATTAATATATATATATATATATTTTTTTTTTTTTCATCTCCTTAAGAAATCTCATTACCATAATAGGAAATATATATTTGACGTGACATACATTATATATATATAAACATTGTGGAGTGAGCAGTTCAGCCTCATAATGTCAGTTACTGTAATACTTCACTTGCATTGGCCCTCTATTTGTCTTTTTCCACTTTCTGTTTATACTTTTTGCATTTTGCAGTCTTTCGTCTCACCTTTCCATCTTTTTTATCATTCTTGTTTCAGTGCTGTCTTCATGGTCACACAGTCATTCATGAAACAAAGCTTTTTATCTTAATACTGAAAGCTGAATAATACAGAATGTCATCTCATGTATTTGTATTATAAGTAAAAAAAAAATTATATTCTCTTGAAATTACTACTTTTTTTCTATGGCAAATATGATATTTTTCTGTACTCAATAAGCAGAGGTGAACAGTAGAGAAGTATTTTAATCAATTTAAATTTAAATTTAAATGGTATGTGAGGAAAAAACTGGGATAGTTAAAAAACAAAGTCATCAAATACTTAGATTGAATACATAATCAAAAACATCTCCTAAAGAAATCTCATTACCATAATAGGAAATATATATTTGACGTGACATACAAGGTTTTTTTCACATCCATACCCAATAGTTAGCAAAATAGTACATAAAACAAACAAACATGGACTACATAATTTAATATTTTCTTTATCACTGTAATTAGGCTATGCTGTTTCTATGAAGACGTCTTTTGAAGAGTCGTTTATAAACTTTAATAAATTCAGCGCAAATGATTCAAACAAAATCGCGAACCAAAACCCGATCTTTCACTGCTTCAAATGTTTGAATCGAACAGAACCGACTCAAACGAGTGAATCATTCGCCACCGGTCGGAGATTCAGTGTCGTTTACTAAATTAAACAGCCGACGTAAAGCACAGAGCATACAGTGGTTAAAATATTGACAGAAACATCGAATGTGATTTCAGATACTTGAACTTAGCAATTACTGATAAATGTTCCCGTTCAGTATTGGATGCTGACGTCACTGACGCGCGTGCGCAGAACCTTTCTTGTGGAGCTATGGGGTTAGTTTCCCTGCGGATTACAGAAATCTAATTCCGCAAGGGTTAGTAGCTATGTAATAATAATATGGTTACCAGCACCTTTAGTCAAAAGAAAACTTGGTTTTTGACATGCAGATTTTGTAACGTTTTACATAATTAGCCAACCATAACTTAATCCTAACAGCTATTTATAATAAATTGAACCAGATAGTTAACGTCACTGAATGGCTGCTAATGTTTGATGTCTGTAATGTCTGATATTACGATCGTATTACAGTACTGCAAGAATGTCTTGAAAAGAGAGAACACTTTGGGTCATTATTCAGGCAAATATAGGACATATGTGGAATGGATTGAAGCAGAAATACACCCTTTAGTCTAAAGTAGACAAAAAATTTTTACAAATTAGGAAGCTACACTAGCCAGACAAAATTAGCATTGCTCAAGCTCAGTCACTGTGGCAGAGTGTCAGCAATGACTAGATTAAACACTAAATTAGCTACTTTACTTTAACTTTTTAGTTACAGGTGTTCCGTTATTGAATATAGAGACGTCATTGTCTAGCTTAGTTCAGTTTAAATAGGTTCACTCAAATCTAAAGATGCACGATCATGATTTTTCATGGGAGACTCCTATAGATGGTTTCATCGGCGCACGTGCCTGGACCTAAGTTAACTTCTGGACTGTGTTTGTTTATCGGTCTGGTTAGTGTCGCCGGCTACAAACACAGCTAATGATGAGTAACAAAGTTGGTCTCAGGTTATTGTATTGTGTGTCATAAGCAGGGGCGGAGTGGCAATCGGGACGGTCGGGACCTTTTCCCGGTGGGCCGGCCGAAGGATTTACACAGTGAATCACAAATTGAGTAGTCTCAGCCTCAGACGTCACGCCCACGGAGCGTTGGCTGAACGTCTGATGCATATGGTACACTTTTTAGGAAACACTTCAGCAGTGTCAAAGTCGTCATCTGATTGGTTGAATTTGAGCGGATTTCCAGGGGGCGCGAGTGTCGAGTTTATTTTCAGTCCGCCGGGAAACAAAGCGCAGACGTGTGATTGCGGAAAAAACCCTGTCGTGTTTTGGACCAAAAAACAATACACAAAATCTGTTGACTTATAATTTACAACTAGACGGATGTCCTGTTACTTCCACTACAGT
>JAUMHG010000092.1:4451457-4473929 GCA_032359395.1 Enteromius anoplus | reverse complement strand
TACCACGGAGTCACACCGTTTTCTTTTACCTTTCTTAAGCGCAAAGGAGCAACTGTATCTAAAGTGCTAGAAAAGAGTCCATAGTTTCTGTTACTTCAACTTTTCTGTGCTGTAGATGTTCTGAGTATTTTAGATAAATCTGGAAAATTACTTATAAAGCAATTTTATATATTTTTTTGTGGTGGAAGTGATGGTTCTATCATACTTTTAACGACTAGAATTGAAAATTTTAGCTATATGGGTTTTACACAAAACTTGATAATAATCCGAGATATCATCACTTTGCTTCAGAATTTAAATTTCAAATAACATACAATTATTTGACCAAAAAAACAAAAAAAACAAAACAAAAAAAAAACTGAAAAAGCAACTTAAATGCATCGAATAAATAAAATATTGACTACAACCAACTTTAATAAGAAAACATTTTAACATAGCTGATGGAGATGAATACACACTTAATTGAAGTTAATAATTAGGGCTGTATTAGCACATTAAATATAGATTTAATATAGTTACTGCCATTTTAAAAACACAATTATTTGTTGTATTAAATGTCCAACAACAAATATTTTAGCTGAATGCATATATTACTCAATTATTGGGCTACTATCCACACTCACAAAAAAAAGTGTCAATTCTACGAGTATAGCTTCTGGTCTAATAGCAGTTAATAAACCGAAGCCTCACCCATAGACTTACTGCGCTTGAGAAAAAGGCAACATTGTTGACAACAAAACATGTGCATTACTTTCTAACATGAACAGATGAAAATATACCTGCGTCAGTAATGAACTGAGGAACATAGTGTCTCTAATTCATTAAACGGCTCAACAACTCGCTGTGCGTCACGGTGGATCCATTGAGTGCATTACTTTAATCATAACTGATTTGTTCCATTTATTGGAAACCCCCGCTTTTAATGGTTCACCCACAAAATGAAAATTCGGTCATCATGGGTTAGTTTCGTTAAGTAATTCCTTGCTCTGCCGAACACAAAAACGACCTTTTGAATAAAGTTCGTGATAGGCTGTTTTGGGCCACTATTGACTTCCATAGTATTTTTTTCCCCTACTATAGCAAGTCAACGGCGTCCAAAACGACCCGCTTACAAAGTTTCTTCGTAACTACGCCAGGATGAGTGAAGGACAAAATTGACACTTTTGGTTCAACTACTCCTTCGGGTTTTAGGACTCAAGCACTTAAAAGATGCAAAAAGGGCCAGAGCGGTTTCTGTATTTGCAATTTCCAACTTTAATTTGGTAAAATCATACAATAAACACATTTTATTTTTCGTGCAGTGCACAGCCTCTAAACTAGTACATAAAGCAAATACTCTAAGTCTAAGGGCTCCGGTGATGTTTTCTCACATGATTTGGTCAATTAAAAGCCTCTCACTTCATGCGTTCAACACTTCACCCATAACTGCTTCTTTAATTAAGACTGAATTTTCAGCCAAACCTGTCAGAGAACACCAGCGCCATCGCCCAATATGCAAATGCAACAATAGAGAATAACCACATGTTTTTGTTACTTAAGATTGCCGTGTGCCAGACATTCACTGGGGGTACAAAAAAAAAAATAAAAATAAATAAATATCGGAAAATCAAAGAGAAAGAACCGGAGAATCTGAACACTTTGCACTGATACACATTTACAAAAATATTTCTGTAACTTTTTCCAAACCTTGGCATGGTTGTTTATCGTTCAAATTTTGTGTCTGCCAATTCAGAGTTTGACCGATCGCATCGATTCGTTTAGCCAGAGGCCAATCACAGACGTGGATATCGGCGGAGTCCAAAATGACCTTAAACATTAAAAAGCTCACACTACCCCGAAAAATATAAATTTCACGCATACGGGTGACATTCAACATTCAAGTGCCAGTGTTTTTGTACTGTCTTTTGGTCAAGTTACTTGAAACTATCACTTTTAGGCTTATAAAAATAAATATTTCTCAAAAATGCTTAATAAATTACACAAACTAGCAGCAAAAGTAGAATCTAGTAATCTGTGCAAATAGCTAAATTCCCCACTGCTAATCCCCCTGGTCCCAAATCAATCCTGGTTAACTATTGGAGAACCCTTCCCCTTTTGTAAACAAGCTGCGTTTTCACAATCTTCACACACAATATTTGGAAGCTTAAGGACACGCACTCAAAGACACTTATATAAAACCCTAGATGTGCAATAAAACAACTTTTGTAAAACTGGATGGGCCTAAGTAACACAGAAGGGCCTAAGTAGCACCGCTGCTCTCAAGTCACCTCAATACTGTCAACACATCTTCTTCAGCTCACCTTTTCCAAATTCATGTCAAAAGGCACAACACGCTTGAGAGTAAATCTATTGCACTTCAGTTAAACGCGTCCCACTCGCCCTTGGCGTACGATTAAGGGCGCGCAGGAGTTTTTTTTTTTTTTTAAAGAACCCTGTCTTTGGCCAGGATGCCATGGAAACCTCCTCCGCTACAAACCAACCAGAACGAGTCAGGTTTACACCTAAAGCCAGCTCGTCTCGTGCGGGTTCCCGTGGTGTACACTGAATTCTACTGACCCCGGGGCCTCCCTAAGATCCGGGGGGTCACGAGGGAGCCGTGTCTCGAGAGTAAAGCCGAGGATGTCTTTCGGAATTCAACGCAGCTTGAAAAAGAGAAAAACGAAAACGTGAACGAAATGTTTCTTGTAACGAACATAAAAGCCTGCTGCAGAAATCGGATTGAAAATCTCCTTGACCAAAAAACAAGAACACTAGCATGCGGATTTCTTCAGAGACGTCGCTCTGAGGTCGTGGTCCTAGAGAAGCCATTCGAACTCTCCACTGTGGAAGCTGTCACAAGCCCACCGGTAATCGACTTCAAGAATGGATTTCGAAGGAAGATAAAGATAAATCCAATTGCTACCTCCACGACGGTTCAAGAAGACAAAGAAAATAATAAAGTTAAATCCAACACCGCTGAACAGCTAGCATGCGGTACTGAGCTAGCTGCCTCTACGGTACGGTTGCGAAGCGGCGGGAGGCAGACGCGGGGTTCATCACAACATCAAAATTTAAGATAATATACTGGAATGGCTTGGTTTCTTTCCTCAGAAGACTACCGTCTCTCTTATTGATGCCTCTCCAGGATAGAGTGAGCAAGATCTTTTCCTTCCAACATTGAATTTTTTTTTTTTACTCCCTTGTGGTAGACTTACCACACGAGAGCCTACAGGCCAATGGAGAGGGTCAGGTGACCCCATACAAAATTTCAATTCAAAATGAGGTTGTGACAGACCATCCCAGACTTTGCCAAGGTTTGATTACATCCAAGCTTTTGTTATACCGTCAAAACGAATTTTTTGAGCGGGTATAAAAAAAAACGTAAAATAAAAAAAAAAAAAAAAGAAAAAAAAAAAAAAGAGGGGAAAACAACTGTCAGCCAGACATTTAAAAAGGAGAACGGAAAAACAAACAAAACACAGCGAGTCTAAATTTAAAAAGGCACAGTACATTAACAAACAAATGATTCTCATTCAGTATAAAGAAATGAGATGTAGTGGAAAACTAGAGTCCAAACTTCCGCCTCCGTTCCCCCTTCGGTACGAGACCGTGTCCTGCTACAGTCCAACCTCCAGAAATCCCGGCGTCCCCGCGTCCCACGGAGCTTAAACCTCGCCGGATGTGGTCAGAGAATCACAGCTGGTAATGTACTGCAAAGTTCTTCAAAGCTACACAGGGTATATAGTCTGGCTATGGTACATGTGGTTTCCATTCAGTGAGTTTGGCATGGTGATCCACTGTTATCGTGGGGAGTGACGAGGTGAAGGAGTCTTAGTTTCCCCACCAATCCACCTGGGAGTAGTTTCCTCCATAGCCGTCGCTGCTGTAGAAGTTGCCAAAGCCGCCTGAGGAGCACAAACAGCAGTAAGTTACACCAGAAGGGTGTTATCAAGTAGCTAAAGGGGAGAACATCTACAAAAGCAGCCAGTCAAGAAAAGCCACCAAGGCCTTTCCCCCCAATGAGGGCGACCCTGAGCGAAACCGACCCTTACCACCGCCAAATCCACGGTTTCCGCCGTGACCGCCGGTGTTTCGTCCTCCACGACTCCCGAAGCCTCCGCTGCTGGTGCTGTTGCTGGTCTGACGGTAGTCTCGGGCACCAAAACCACCAGAAAACCTGAAACACACCACACACACATTTAGCAGGGTGCCCAGGGGGCGACGGTAAGAGCAGAAAGCTTGGGGGAAAGGCTGGACCTCTTGGAGCGGCCGCCGCGGCTGCTGCTCTTGTGCTGGTGCTCATAGGCCAGGCTCTCCAGCCAGGACGGCACTTCCTGTTTGGCCTCCACCAAGATGTCCAGCAGATCCTTGGTGATGTTGCCATTCTTGTCATTGAAGAACGATGTGGCAAGACCTGTGACGACGCAGACAGACGACGGGATTAAGACTCAGCAGGTACCGGCTTTCATTTGGACCCTAATTATTCGATTGTAACTGAAGCACAATAATGAATAGTAATAAAAACAAACATGTTAAACACTTGATCGGACTGAAGACGACACTGGTGTCAAAAGTTCAATGATCAGATGCTTGCGATGTAAATAAACGTCACATTAAACCCGATCACTTTATTGACTCTCATCGATCAGAAGGAATTCTGTAATTACCCAGGTTGCCCACACGACCCGTGCGCCCGATGCGGTGGACGTACTCCTCGATGTCACTGGGCAGGTCAAAGTTAATGACGTGTTTCACGTTGGAGATGTCCAGACCACGAGCAGCCACCTGTGGAACAAAACAGTTTGAGACTCGCACCAAAACACGCCAACCATTAAACAAACCAAGTGCCAAGAAAGGTGGCGTACAGCCGTGGCTACTAAGATGGGGCATCTCCCCGAGCGGAACTGATGGAGCGCTTCCTCGCGGTCTCTCTGGGACCGGTCACCATGAATACTGGTGCAGGCGTAGCCCTCGCGGTACAGGAAGTCCTCCAGGGCGTCCGCACCCTTCTTGGTCTCAACAAACACCAAAGTCAAAGAGTCTTTACCTGTGGGAGGACATGAAGACGTCAACAACCCACACCCCGCTGCGGTACGGCAGACACTAATGATGGCAACAAACAGGAAGTGACAAGCATTTGGATCTCATAGAAGTGAACTGAGTGTTAAATTCAAAAGACTACTGCAGTCCTGCTGAAAGTGACAGCAGTCTTATGGCTTTAACAATTCATCATGGCATAGCTTACATGCCACTTCATGCACGGATCCAATCGCAGGAAAGAACCACTGAAGACTACTTTCAAAAGAAATATTGGGGAATAAAACTTAAAGTAAACTATTGAAATTAACATCAAGATCCTAACAGCATGAGAACTAGAGCTCATTTGACATGGGAAGGGAGGGGTTGGAAAACAAATGATGTTCAAGCAAAATGAAGACGTGAGATGAGACTTACATTCGTTCCACTTCCAGTGGACAGATAAACGTCTCTACTCACCGGGTTTTTCTATGTTCTCCCCCGTACTGTCCTGAACCTCATTCGGAATGACTGAATAAAATCAAACCTTATGATGAGCTTCAACAAATATCAGTTTCAGGCTTGATTAGGTTTACATGGGTTCAGGTGAGGCTCTGCGGTCAGGTGCTGGCGGAGCATGCATGCATTTATGAATTCTCTGTATCTCACTGAATCTTTTTATTTTTGTATTTCTGGTGTTTAGAGAACCGCTGTGACCATAACATTCACCTTTCTCATTGTACCTCAAAGGGTCACTTCAACCTAAAGATTAGTTTAATCCGCTCACAAAACAAGTTAACTTAGTCTGCTCAAACAGAACCCGTGAAGAGCAACCCGTCATTATCGATCAAACCGAAAAATGACTGCAGAGACAAATATCAGATGAAGGTGTTCAGAGGCCGTTCACAGGCATATATGTACCTGTGGCATTGAGCAAGTCGAGCAGGAAGGACCTCTTGTCATTTTCTTCAACCCACACCACCTTCTGGGTGATATTCTCTGAGGTAGAACCAACCCTGCCCACAGCCAAGAAGATATAGTCCTCCAGGAAGTCACGAGCCAAGATCTAGGAAACATTAAGCCAAGACTCAGACAAATCTAATAAACAGGAAATGCCAGATCCATCTTAAGACTATAACTTTTCAAGATGTCTTCAGGCCGAATCGCTCACCTGGATCTCCTTGGGGAAGGTGGCACTGAACATCATGGTCTGACGAAGCCCTTTGGGCGGCATGGTGTCCTGCTCGACAATACGACGAATCTGTGGCTCGAAGCCCATGTCCAACATCCGGTCTGCTTCGTCAAGCACCAAATAACTAACGGTGAAAACACGTGTTACGATCAAGACAGGACAGAGACCGTACAAAGAGCAAACGCATTCTTGGATCTACAACTGGACACAGACGCTTGAGACTGAACAGGATGTAAGTCAAACATCAGAGAGGCACAGAGCCAGATCTGACATACTTGCAGTAGTCCAGGCCGATCTTGCCCCGCTCCATCATGTCCACCAGACGCCCCGGAGTGGCCACCAGCAGATGGCAGCCTCTCTCCAGATCACGAATCTGCTGACCGATATCAGCGCCTCCATACACCACACAGGGCCGCACGTGAGAGCGGTACGCAAACTACACACACACACAGGAAATACACGTTTAAATGCACTTAAACGGACAGAAATCTGGAATATCCGAGACGGTGTTCAGGTTGTTGTTTATGACCTTTCTGGCCTCATCGTAGATCTGAAGAGCCAGTTCTCTTGTCGGTGCCAAGACCAGTGAAATGGGATACTGTTTACGGCGGCCATATTTCCCATTTTCCTTTAAAAAACAAACAAACAAACAAACAAACAAACAACAACAACAACAACAACAACATGCACCCAGTTAAGATAAGACAAAATGTAGAGAACCAGTTCTTTATTATTTTAAATCAACAGGATGTGCTACCTGAGCGCTGCTCTTCACGGCCTGCAGCGCTTCTCCTGGTCCATCACTGTATATCTGGCTCAGGACGGGCAACAGGAAGGCTGCAGTCTTTCCAGAACCTAGTTACAGTAACAAAGACCCGTCAAATCATGCATCTCCCACACACACACACACACACAAACCCATGAGCAACGGAGCAGATCTCTGACCTGTCTGAGCACACGCCATCAGGTCTCTCTTCGTCTTGATGATGGGAATTGCGTACTTCTGGACAGGAGTGGGCCGCGTGTAACGGCTCAGATTTATATTACCCATAATGATCTCTCCCATGTCTATATCATGGAACTGTATTGCAAAAAGGAATTTTATTACACATAAATAAATTTGCAATTCAACTCTGGATTCAAGATCTGGATCGGGGGACTCACAATCTCGATGTGTTGTGGACAGTTGTGGCCTGTGGCTTCAACAGGAATGTCATCATATTTCTCAAAGTTAATCCCTGTGTTGCTTGCAGCGAAGAGCTCACTGTAAGACGACAGGAAAAACAAGTGTCAGACAAACACCACCTTGGGTTTAAAAACCACACATAATGGCTGCATTTATAAGATTAACACACCACATCATAACTACTTCAAATCTGAGGAAGTAGAGACACCGTCACAGGAACCTGAGAGCAGTGTAATGTGAAGAAAGCTACACTCACTTTTCCACACGCTCATTAGGAGGCAGCGGTTTGGACCAGTCTTCATCGTCTCTTGAATCCTCCACCCATCGGCTGTTCCCTCCGCCTCCGAAACCTCCTCGCTCGTATCTGCCAATCACAACACATTTTCAGACAAACCCCGGAGCTAGACAACACCAACTTACAGTTCATCCTAGAGTTGCATGATTCTGGATACACTTAAAATACACCGTCTCTAATTCTGAGCTTAAACGAACAAATAATTCACAAAAGGCTGAGAAGAAAAAAAAAAAAAAAAAAGATTGAATCAATGATAAACTTTAATAGTCACTGGTCATCTAGCGGTGAAACGGTAACCTACACAAACGTTATTTCAAGCACCTACGACTTCAAAAGCGGATTGGATCCATTTTGATACCGAACGAGATGTTTGTGAAGCTGTCTCTTACTCCATTAGGTCCAACAGCAGTGGAGTAAATCAGATCATGTGGGTTCGAAACGAGATCACAATCTTTTAACGATTCATCATGCAGCTCTAGTTCATTCTATAAAGAGGCAAAGCAACCCCTCACCGTCCCCTGGATGAAGACCCGCGGTCATTGAAGAAAGAAGACTTGCCCCTGTCAGAGCGGCCGCCGAAGCTGTTGTAGGCAGCGTCTTTTGGGGTATTCCACCCACCAGCATCTTTGTTGTCGTAACCAAATCCTATGAGAGAGAGAACGCTTCACATCAACAAGCAGCGAGGCTAGTCCTTTAATCAAGCAGCAAAGCAAGCCCTCTCAGACGAGCGGTGAAGACACCTGCCTGCGCTCTGCATTGGCTGGATGGGGTTGTAGGAGCCGCTGGGTTTACCTCTGAAGCCTCCTCTTCCTCCGCGGTCGTTGCGCATGGATCCGCGGCCTCCGATGCTGCTGCCTCCGTTCATGCGGTTGTCTCGGCCATCTTGGTAGCCGTT
The DNA here is from genome assembly GCA_032359395.1 of Enteromius anoplus. Lineage (NCBI taxonomy): Eukaryota > Metazoa > Chordata > Actinopteri > Cypriniformes > Cyprinidae > Enteromius > Enteromius anoplus. Next base: position 4,465,366 of record JAUMHG010000092.1, on the reverse strand, counting down.
CACGAAGCCGTTGCTGCGTCCGTTATCCCATCCTCCGGGAGAATCTTTACAAGAGAGCGAGAAGATAATGTTATGTAACACGTGTGCTAGATGTTCAGTCAGCCTTTAGATGGAGCGGAGCTTTCTGGGGACGGATGGTCAAAAGCTGTTAGTCAAGTGAGGCATGGACCCGCACTTCTCGGCCCTAGTTAAGTAGTCTGGAACCAGTCCTCGACTTGACCGACTACGATGCAATTGGTGAATGCAGACCTGGGAGCATCTCCTCTAGATACTGCTCCATCATCTGAGGGGGGCGTTTAAACAAAAAAGGGATCTTTAAAGCCCGTGGACGACATTTGCAATCTTGTTTTGTAAAGAAATGTGGCTGAAATAAGCCGTTCCGATTCCAAGGGTGTGCTGAGAATTAATCGTGGAATCATGCATATTTGAGGATTTCCCCTCAGAGTCTCTCCTTAGCCTAAGGCTGTCATAATAGAAACTTACAGCTCCTTCCTGGTGCCACTGAGTAACCGCTCTGTCTACCAGAGGAAAAAGCTCCTGCTAACAGAAAAAAAACGTATAGTCAGGAGGACGCTGGGCCAGACAGCCTGGTCACAAGCGCAAGACTAAAGATCAAGGAGCATCTTGACTGAACCTAAACTGCTGAGTGTTATGATCAATACAGTTCGTTCACACGCGCTGAGTTGTTGAAGCACGTTTGTTTACATGCCAGCATACTGATCACTTGGAGGGGATAAAACGATCCAAACATGGCAGTGAAAACCACACTGTTTTGGCTCAAGATGTGTATTAATAACACGCGCAGAGAGAGGAATGAGAAGTGCACTGGGAGCTAGACAGAAGCAAGCTGTGGTTTCCATCCACCTGTTTTTATGCACGTTTTAGAATATCGCATAAAAAAAATGCTGGATGGAAATACAAAGACGCACGAATTCTGAAAATGTGCGCCATTAAATAAAAAATAAAATTAAAAAAGTGCATTTGGACAATGGGTTAGCATAACCGTGGACCGCTCTGAAACGCCGGATCAAAGTTTCTTATTTATTACTGCGTTACACGACGGTGTTCCTCTGCACTAACTGCATTTATTCTGCTTCATCTGCTCACTCTGAGGTGGTAGTAACTATAAATGAAATGATAGTGGCTTCTACTTTTCCGTGTGATATTTAATTTATCAGGAAGATGATTTTGTTCTTTTTGACTCGGATGGAAACGCATCCACTAACACACGGCCTAGAGACATGCGGAGCCACAGCGACTCTCTACAAGGGCGCTGGAGCTTTAGGACCAACCAGACACTTCGAGAAGGTGTAGAGTTACGTACCATTTTTGGAAGCTTCTTTGTTCCTTAAATGAGGTGGAATGTAACGCCCTGATGAAGAACAGACTGTTAGCATCGCAAGCCTACAACTCTCCACTTCATTCCAGAACAAAACATGTCAGGAAGAGACCGGAGCCGGTCTAAGAACCAGATACTCACTTCCAGTGACTCCTTGAACATCAGCGGAGTTCAAGTCTAGGGCAGCGAGCTGAAAGAGAAACGACAGATGAAGCGGTGCAGAGAAAGCTGACCGGGGATCGGTGAGAGGAAGCACCGGCTGCCACCGGAGGGCGCGCGCGAGCCCGTTAGTTTCTACAGAAGCACACCGGGATCAGAACTTTCTTCTCAAGCCTTCCGCGCTCCTCTCAGAAACACATAGCGAACTACACAAATACACAGATCAACTGACTCATACCGAAACATACAAATAAAACAAACTGCGCGACACGAGATAACAGAAGCGTCATTAAACGACGCGCTTATATCCACGCGTCAGTGTCTCTGGAGAAATAAATACACCGAGTCGAAATTAACTTTCTTTAACGCCAAACATCATTAGGACATTCAAGTAAACACTGTTTTATGGAGATGTTATGAATTTATGAATAACATAAATATCAAATTTTAGATTAGTAACGTTAATGTGCCTTGCTACGAACTTTAAACGCGTTTCTGATCAAATATCTGATTTATAAATAGCTGTATCTCTGACGGATTTATTCATGTCCTAACAAACCAAACATTCACGTAAAGCTTATTTATCAGATTTCAAATGTATCGATCTCAAATCCATAAAAATCGACTCTTCTGACTGCTTTTATGGTCCAGGGTCACATTTATCGAGACTTATAAAACCACACTTAAAGCGATTTCGGAAGATTCGTTGGGTTTACATCGAGATATTCCTGTCCGTTTAGGTTCATTTAGCGTCCAAAAACAAAATCAGTTTCTAATAGGAGATGTAACGACCGCAAATACGCCAAATGAAAGAAAATACGGCGAAAATAAGAGCTGGACAGACAAAGGGCCAGAAGAGGCTCAATAACAGGCCACGAAGCCCGCAGCGGAAAGTTTCCAGCTCGATCGCGACGGTTCTGTTTATTTTTGAAGAAGATCACACAGCAGCTCATCCACGACACTTAAATCTCGACACGAAGCCCGTCTCAGCTCTCGAAGCCGGTTTATTAACGCGTCCCGTGAAGCCAGCCGCGTGTGACGCGCCGCAGCTCCGCCATCATCCGCTCACAGCCTCCATCTTAAACACGCTCCGCCGCTTCACAGATCCTTCCGCGCCCCAAAACAGCCCGAAACCCCGCTGTCGGCCCCGGCTTACCTGCTGGTCTAGACCGTGCACATTCTCGACGGCCACATGACTCATAACTAACGGGTGATGAGGGTTGATGTCGCGCACAAATGGGTTTCTTTGTTTGCCGGTATGCTGCTCTTGGTCGCGTCCCGCGGTTCCCGTCGACGCCGGTCGGTGAGACACGTAACTCTGAACAGAGGAAAGAAAAACGGGTCCCCCAAAGTGCAAACGTCGCTTTAGGATGAAACGTTCGTGTTTCAATGTTCTTCTGTGTGTCTGAGGAAGACTTCACGTCGATGATAATCAGAACTCGAGCTGCGCGTCTTTCTCGATCTGAGCGTGAAATAAGAGCGCAGCGGAAACCGCGTCACTTTATTGGACGACGGAAGTCTCGCGAGACTTTGAGCAACTACGCCACACGGAGCTGTTTACAACAATTCGGCGATTTAGTTTCTCCCAGAATCCGTGTTATCTGCCGGACATTTAGGCAGTTTCACAAACGGGGCTTAGCTTAAGCCAGGACTAGGCATTAGTTAAATTAAGATATTTAAGCAACTCTTACAAAAATGCCTTATAAGAAACTATTACAGGTGTGCATCTTAACACAGAACAATGACACTGATGTGTTTTAAGATATGTCAGAGCAAGATATTTTCATCTGAGACAGCTCAAACATGTAGTTTAGTCTGGGACTAGCTTAAGCCTTGTCTGTGAAAGCAGGGGCTAATGTTTTATCTCCTAAAAGTAATCAATCTCCTGGATACGCAGTTTATTTGTTCAACGAGTCCAAATCCACATGAACCACAAAACCAGCCACAAGTCAATTTTTTTAAATTTATATTTATACATCACCTGAAAGCTGCATAAATCATCTCTGCACTGATGTCTGGTGTGTTAGGAGAGGACAATATCTGTCTGAGATACAACTATTAGAAAATCTGGGGGAGCAGAAACATCTCAATATTGAGAAAATCATCTTTAAAGTTGTTCAGATGAAGTTAGCACTGCATATTACTGATCAGAAATTAAGTTGTGACGTATTTACGTTAGGAAATATACAAAATATCTTCACGGAACATGATCTTAATATCCTAATGATTTGTTTTATAAAAGAGAAATGTATAATTGTGTATTGCTGCTGTGCTCCAGACACACAGATATGGTGTATGATCATTTTATTCTTTAGGACATGTGTATTCACGGCTGGGTGATTTCTCTGTGGAACCGAGCTGAACGTCTGCAGGTTGTTTCGTGTGTTTGCAGTGAATCCGAGGATCCTCACAGCTTTCTTCTGCAGAGGACAAGCTTCCTAAAGGACGAGTCATCCAGTCGTTTCATGGAGAAATCATGTCACACAACACCCTTTGAAGTGAAACCTGACTGTGTTATACAGCACACAGATGTGGCTCAGTGTATGAGACAGACAGGTAATTCAAATACCATTTATTTTTTTTACCTTTAAAGTATAATTTTACAGTGTGCTGGGTTTGTACAGTACTCGAAGGCAGATCGAGGAATATTATCCATGCACGATTCACAAAAAGAGCTTTAGAATTCAAACAAAATTAAACCCGAAAAAAGCAAAAACAAAGCAGAAGGCAAAAGTCATTCTGATGAGACGTTTACAAAAATGGAGCAAAAGAACAAACAGAACGAAGCTTGCGAGATCCTCTCTGTCAAAGAGGAGGAAGTATTCTTCACAGATGGCCTGAGAAGGATGACCTGTAGTGCTAGTTATGATGGTTTAACCCGCTCGCTACCCAGTTCAGTCTTTGTTAGGATGAGTTTTGGCAGATGTTTCGGGACAACCTTCAGCAAATCCACTTGGCGTCTAACAAATCAGATCTCCCAGGACACAATGATTTAACGAGCTCAAGCGTGTCTGGGCTTTGTGAGTCTGCGCTGATCGTTAGCTCTAATGATGACTATGGTTCTACGATCAACGCAGGCTACCGAGTGTTTCTGCGTGCATCGGGTATTTACAAAAATGTAGCTTCTTATAGAAACCATCGGAAAGCCCACAAAAAGTCAAGCTTGCATTTAAATGTTTGGTTTATTGTTTCTAGTGGTGCACTGCTTCTGTTATTATACGTCTGTGCAGAAAAAGAAAGACTTCTTCGAGTGAAAACTTCACATGGCTAAAGCAGCTCCAGAATCCATCCTCGCACCGTAAACAACGCTCGGCAAAAACAGGGCTCACAGAACTCTGTACATTAAATATCCTCTTAAAAATAACAACACAAGGACAAGGCCTTTGCATTCAAACGCTCCAACTCTTTCCTCCCAAATTCAACAAAATAACCTCTATGAAAGAAAACAGCAGAATAGAATATGGTGGGCTCTGAGGTCTTTCGCAGGGATTTTGTTATTCAGACAAAAGAGCCACACGTCATAAATCCAGTACAGCCGATCAATGACCTCCCTGCAGATCTCCCCGGATACAGAGCAGTGTGGCTGCATTTTCATTGGACAGGGACAGAGAGAGTGGGAGGAGCCAAGGGGCAGACTCAGATCTAGGGCAACTGAAATTCCATTCAATGGTAGCAAAATAAGACGAGTTCTTACACTTTCCAGCCCGCTGACGATACGAATGACACATGGACTCGAGTGCCAGAGAGAGTGTAGTCTGTAAAGCGAATGGAGGACAAGGTGAGCGGATTCCAGTGCCGTCTAAATCAGTGGAGCGACACCGAGATGATCCAGAAACTCCACGAAGAGTCGCGAGGATGCAGCGATCATCCGGTCCAGAGACGCAGCGGACGCAAGCCTCGGGTTTCCCTTTGTTCAGCTGCTGTGGTTTTCAGAGGATGATGATGATGATGGAGCTGGAGTGGGTCCAGATGTTTGCACACTATATACACAGCATCACATTCCTGATTGCTCCGCTGCACATGTCTGTGTCCGTCCCGGTCAGAGACGACACCCACGTCCGCTCCAGGGTCATCATCACAGACAGATGTATGTGTCAGGAGAGGAGCGTCTCCGCTCCGGGGGGGCCGAGGAGAGGCGAGGGACTGCTACTCTTTAGTCTGGACCGGAGGGACCTCTTCGGCTCCTTCCCAGCTCTCTTGGGGCCTCTGCGGGGCCCGCTGCGGGTTGTTCATGTGCTGGGCGGCGGGGCCGGTGTAGGGCTGCCCGTGAGGCTGGTTATTCTGCTGCAGAGAGACAACACCAGTCACGTCACCTTTATCTCTAGAACACTACAGGCCGTGTCAAAGCAGCTTTACAGCATCACATCAGAAAACAGTGTGTCAGTAATTCAGGAGCACAACAGGAAACACGAATAAGGATTTTCCCCATTCTAAGCGTTAAATGTTGTGATCCTGTATCTGATGAGTCTATTGTGGCAGTGATGGAGATCTGTGCTGTGGTGTTAGGGTTAGTCGTCATGTATCTGGAGCACTAGTGAGTGGACTTCACCTGCTGATACTGTGTTCCTGGAGAATGAGGATAGAGAGCAGTGTCCTCCGGCGGAGAAGAGTCGTGCTCGTCAGGGGCTTCCTGATCATCTGGCTCCTGACAGACAGACAAACAACCAAACAAACGTGTGTGGATCTAACAGGGAACACATCAACTGATGACACGTACACCTCGAATGCAGGTCACTGTGTGTTAGCAACTGCTAGCCTAACGCTAATGTCTTTGTATTATTACCTATTATTCAAGGAATAAGCCAGCTTCTATATTGATTAGTAGAGATGTAATGACATCAAAACCTCACGATGAGATAATATCTTGATATGAAGTCAAATATGATACACACATACATAAAAAGACATTTTGTGCATTTTAAAGTTAGATTCTTCCATCTACTGCACTTTCAGAGTTCAGAATTAGATGATATTATATTATAAAATTATATTAAATTTGGACTCCATTTAAAGCGCTATCTGTCAGTAATTCATCCCGTTCTAAAGCTTTTATTCTGATGGAAATCCCCAGATTCAGTGGAAACACGTCTCACCACACATCTAGTGAAATGCTGAAATCTTCTGCTCATTAAAATGTTGGGAATTATGCAAGTGTAAAAAATAAAGCAGAACTGGTGTCTGTTGTGTTCCCAAACACGCACTGAAATAAAGGAGGTGACTGCATTGAGTTTTTGTCTGGGAGACCCATGGTTTAATAAAGTGGTGATAGAGCAGTGCTGAGGAGGAGGGCTCGAGGCGGCTCACCTCTTCAGGACAGAGCTCGCAGGCCTTGGCCAGGGTCATTCGGGCGCTGTGAGAGCGCTCCAGGAAGTAGCCGTTGGACGTCTCGTTGCTCTGGACCGGAGGAGACCAGTTGTTGTAGCTGTACTGAGGGTTCCCGGTGTACGGCCTCCTCTCCAGCTCATCGCCCAGCCACTCCACGGCCCACGTCCACTTCCTCTTCAGATCCCCGTTACTCTGCCAGACCGGAACAACACCACCATCTCAAACTAGAGCCGCACAACTTTCCCAACGTTCATAAATAAAATGTGGAATTAAATACTAAATAAAAACACAAGTGAAAAATAAGTATACAAGAAAATCTAAGTTTTCACATTTGATTGTATCTTTCAGGCCCGTGTTACAGGACCACAGGCAGATGTGTTGAAGCGGAGCGGTGCAGAGTCACAGTGAGGTGTGAACGAACATGTCCTCACCTGCAGGATCTGGTGCGCCACAGAGCAGTTGGTGAAGAGAGCCACCATGCATTTAATGCACTGATACGCCCGTTTCTGATAATGGTTCTTGGAGCGCTGGATGGTGTCGAAGAGCCCGTCTCGGTCATCAGGAATGCCCTTCAAAACATTGTGGATCCTAAAGAGAGAAGCGATATGAGGACTGCGCTCTTGACACGGAGACGCTGTGATGGAGCAGATCTGAGACTCACCGGTGCGTCTGCCACGAGTCCTCGATCAGGAGAATCTGCAGCAGGAGATCCAGGTAAGGCCTCAGCTCATAGGTGTAGGAATACGCCACCTGACACAGAACACACCGTCAACACTAGAGTCCAGTCATACGGGACATTACCCACACCCATAGCCAGACTGGACCAAACCAATACCAGTCCATCAACGGCGGTCTAAAACAGTTCAGTTAGTCACCAAAACAGCAAACATTTACTTCAGGATGAACAAAGGGCATGGATGCGTTTGAAATCCAAACAGAGAGAAAGCACCGTCGAAATGAGTTACAGTACTCTCTATGAAGCATACGAACATAAGAAAAATACTCAAAACAATCTTCAGCCTGGGTGAAGTTACTGTGAACATTAACAGCAGTCTGGGAGAAACGGAATTGAATTTAACAGGAAGCTATGTGAATGCTGCGTTTAAAACCACGTCAAAATTCTCCTGCTCCGTCTCGTGTCCAAACAAACACGAGGGGTCTGTGATCCACCTCTAGATCAGACACAACCCCGGAGAACTACCATCAGACCGCTACACGCTGGAGCTCTGGTGAACACTGACCTGCCACAGCAGCTCACTGAGGACCGTGGAGGAGAACTGAGGGTTCTCCCAGCAGCAGAAGCGCAGCAGCTTCACCGTCTCCTCAGAGTTACTGCAGTCCTCGATGATCTTCTTCACGTAGCTGGTCCGCACAAACAGGATTTCTGTCACCAGCTGCTGCAGGGGCATGATGGGAGTCGTCAGGCTGGGGTCTCCGTAGGGATTGGCCAGAGGTAGATTACCTGAGAGAGGACAGGGAGCGAAAAGAGCAGAGACCCCGATGAAGGACTGGCCCTAACAGTCCAGCAGAAGAGGAGTGGTCTGTCAACATTTTAGTCATTAATATCACAGAAAGTGACGTCATGTAGTTTGCGACCGACAGATTACTAATAGCTGGTAGTTACAGTAGATCGGTCCGGTCTTTCATTTGTGTGCGTTCACAATATCATCACAATATTGGGCTTTTGTAAAATAATGAAAACAAACGCGTCAAAAAACAAACAAAAACCTCGCCTCACAGACATGAACGATATATCTACCGAGTCAAACGTCTGCTTCTAAATGAACTAATTCAAATGGAAAACGCATTTATAGATTATGCAATCCGTATGAAATGTTCACTGTGGAGATGATGGCAAGGAAGTCTGAAGCACAGAGGTAATCTCTGACAAGCTTGATGGTCTATCCGTCGAACACAGATCTTCGTTCGAGGGTGAAAGGATGCTCGGGTAGTTAACGCTCACCATTAATGGAGGACTGCATGCGTGAGGACTCATCACAGCAGCGCACCAGCTGAGACACCACCGTGTAGAGTTTACCGAGCTCAGCGTACTGGTACTTGATGGGAGGCCCCGGGCCCTCGTCCAGCGCCACCAGCATGAAAGTGGCTGGAACGCTTAGCTTGAGCAGCTGCGTCTTCTCGGCCAGACCTGAAGCACACACACACACAATCATCCTCTGCATCCACATCAACCTGTGGACACTCGCGCCAGACTAGCACTTACCCAGATTAGCATACATGACGAAGAGGTTGAAGTACTGCTGGAGATGACGGCCGTGTTCGGAGACTTCTCTTCTCAGTAAGTTCAGCACTGACCGCAGCAGATGGTCACTCAGGGTCACGCTGTCACCGGCCTGCTCACACAGGAGTGCTGTATTTTTATTTACTGACAGGGCAGCATCTTAAAGTGCCCCTATTATGCTTTTTCAAAAATTATTGTTCAAGCAGTGTGTCATGTAGCTGTATGTGAACACTATCTGTAAAGTTGTGACGCTGACAGTGCACGATTAATAAAGTTATTGTCTATCAAGAAAAAAAAAAAAGAAAAAGAAACAAAAAAAAAAAAAAAAACGAGTCGGCTCACATTCTCCTACAAGAGTCGTCAGCAAGTTGAATCTTTTCCCTGTTACCGACCCACGTCACTAAGTAACATATTTGCATAATGTCCGACCCACATTCTACGCCACGAACAACTTGCCCCGCCCCCAAACAGTACAATCTCCACGTGGATCACATCATGTGAAGAAGCGCTGTATCCAGTGAGAGTAAATTGGTTTTATATGCCCTTCTGAAAGATGAATCTACAAAGAATGAGTGAAGTCTCTTGTTGTGTTCGCGTTATTTTACGGATGACTGCTTTTCCAGTCTTGGAGTACAACGCGATATTCACCAAACGCTTGCTCTTAAAAGAAGGATCAGAGCCCAGTTTATTTAGACTGGCTTGCTCCTCTGAACTTCTACCTGTAAGTAAGATTAATAATTGATGACTGTATTTTCTTGCGATGGTATTTGTGTAAGTGATGTTGTGTAACAACCCTGCTCATGTCTTGGTAACCGGCTGTTGTTCGGCTGTGGGTCTAATGTAGTCTAATACTGTGATTGATGCAGCGTGACTGTCTGTCCGTCTCATCATTAGCTCCGTTTACACGAAGGGGGGAAGACGCAGGTATTTGCTTCAATGTCATGTGAGCGATCTATTTAACGTTACATAGGTTTGGCGAAGTTATTATCGCACTCGACGGCGTATTTATGATGTAAATGATACGTTTTTTGAAAACGATGTTGTGTGCACAATGTTATTATTGTTGTTAGCGATGCATATCAGAAAAGAAGTTTGGATGTATTTATTGTAGGAAATGAACAAAACCCAGTAGTCCTTGGCTGACCTGAGTGGATGAGCTGGGCGAGGTGACCGGAGTGGGGCAGGGTCCGTCCTGCAGGGAGAAGTGTGCGATGAACACGATCAGTTTGGCAAAAGCTCCACGCACCTCGGCGCTCGGACACTCCAGCAGGTACTCGGAGAAGCGCGTGGGGAAGGCAAAGAGCACGTTGTGTGCAAACCAGCTGCGGACGTTCTTACTGTGACGCAAGAGGATGCACAGAGCATCATACCTGAGAGAGAAACAACATGAGGAGATCTGTCAATCAGCTCTGCTGAAACCCTCAACATCTTAAAAAACCACTGAACTCAAGTAAACCTAAACTCCTTCAATGAGAAAATGACCCGTAGGAGCTGAAACCAAAGGCCGGTCACTTCACTCGTTTAAACAATCCCTTAATTTCATGACTTCACTGTTATTCTGAAGGGAGTAGACTCATCTAACAGTGGATCAGACGCTCAGTAAACACTCACCAGTCACCAGCAGGGCCTCGGACCACTTTCTTTGTGTGGAATCCGGTGCTGAACAGAAATCGAGCAGCCAGCTGTATACTAATCATCGCTATCTCTTCAGCTTCTGGTAAAAGGTGATCTTGACCTAGAAAGAAGCATCTCAAAAGTTACCTTCAATTTCCAAAATAAAACATTCCTAATGATTTACTCACCCCCGTGTAATCCAAGACGTTCATGTCTGTCTTTCTTCAGACGCAAAGACATACTATTTTTGAGGAAAACGTTCCAGGATTTTTCTCCATATAGTGGACTTTGAAGCCCCTATTATGCCTCTTTAAAGGCGGCTAATATTGTTTTATGAGTCTCTTAAAACAGGTTTACATGTACACAAGGTTAAAAAACTCTTTCGTTTTCTCCAAAAATAGATTTAATTTGACCCCATTTCTAATGACTGGTAAACGACTCGAAGAATCAGTCTGTCTAAACCCCGCCTCTCCGTGAGCCCTCACTGCTGTGATTGGTCAGATGGAGCAGTCCTTTATGATTGGTCTACCGCTACAGCGTGTGTCAGAGAACGAAACGCCCGTTACCGTAACTGAGTGACAGCAGGATACAGCGTCTTCCTGATATGATGTCATCCAGGTAGCATAATAGGGGCACTTTAATGGTGGCCAGAGATTTGAACAATAAAAATAGTTTCAAAGTGCTCCACATGACTTCAGTAGAGGAATAAAAATCTAGTGAACAATTGGTCATTTTCCAAAAAAATAAATAAATATATACTGTATATATAGTACAGGCCAAAAGTGTGGAAGCACGTTCTCATTCAGGGTCTTTTCTTTATTTCCATCTGTAGATTCTCACTGAAGGCATCAGAACTAATAATGAACACATGTGGAGTTATGTACTTAACCAAACAAGGTGAAATAACTGAAAACATCTTTTATATTCTAGTCTCTTCAAAATAGCCACCCTTTGCTCGGATTACTGCTTTACACACTCTTGCCATTCTCTCCATGATCTTCAAGAGGAAGTCACCTGAAACAGTCTTGAAGGAGTTCCCAGAGGTGTTCAACACTCGTCGGCCCCTTTGCCTTCACTCTGCGGTCCAGCTTCCACTGGTGTAATATCCATTCCTTGTGTTTCTTGCTCAAACAAATCTCTTCTGCTTGCTGCTGCTGGTGGTTTTCTGGCAGCTATTTGACCGTGACGGCCTGATTGGTGCAGTCTCCTCTTCACAGTTGTTCTAGAGATGGGTCTGCTGCTAGACCTCTGTGTGGCATTGATCTGCTCTCTGATCTGAGCTGCTGTTAACCTGTGGTTTCTGAGGCTGGTGACTCGGATGAACTTATCTTCAGAAGCAGAGGTTACTCTTGGTCTTCCTTTGCTGGGTCGGTCCTCATGTGTGCCAGTAGCGTTGTAGTCGTTAACAGCTGTCCAATAGGCCTGTTGGCTGTGTAGTAACCGGACTTCTGCACAACACAACTGATGGTACCAACCCCATTGATAAAGCAAGAAATTCCACTAATTAACCCTGATAAGACACACCTTTGACGTGAAAACCATTTCAGGTGACTTCCTCTTGAAGATCATGGAGAGAATGGCAAGAGTGTGTAAAGCAGTAATCAGAGCAAAGGGTGGCTATTTTGAAGAGACTAGAATATAAAAGATGTTTACAGTTATTTCACCTTGTTTGGTTAAGTACATAGCTCCACATGTGTTCATTATTAGTTCATACCTTTGTTGTAAAGGGCATTGGACTTTCCTATTGGTTAAAAAGTGGATAAATATACTTATTTGAAAGAAAATCACAATTTGTGCGCTTACTCTCGGCTGCTGTCGTGTATTTTGATTTTGATGCTCAAAAACCTAATTTCTTTGCGTCTGAAGAAAGAAAGATGTGAACATCAATAAATTATCCGTTTATTTCTGGAAGTGAACTTATCGTTTAACACAAACAGCAGCAGAAGTCAGACCGCTGGATCGTCCAGTGAAGGATGTGATGAGTCTTGAAGACAGCACTCACCTGGAGGAGGGTTCAGGTAGACGCTGTTGCAGGTCAGCAGTTTCTTAACGAACTGAAAGTACTCAAGGCTGTACTGCATGCGGCTGTGCATGAACTGCACGTTCTGTTTGCAGACGCTGGCCTCGATGGACAGGGGCATCTTGGGCTGATTGGTCCGGGCCGAGAGCGTCAGCTCAGAGATGTACTTCAGCAGCTCTCCGTCGCCTCCTGCTGCGTCCATGCACTCGTAGAACAGAATATAGGCGTTCCACCAGCGCTTCTGCCGTCGGTACGACATGCGCTTCATCATGTGATCAAACACCTCGCCCATGTACTCTCCGCCGAAGCACTGGTTCTTCATCTCCTCGTCATCGTCCATCTTACACTCCGTCACGTCTCCGTCGTCAAACTTGTACCAGCGGTCCTTCTGTCCGTCTCCGCCGCCGCTGTGCCGCTGGACGATGTAGGAGTAGTAGTGTCCGCCGCTGGCCTGCCCAGAGTGCACCAGAACACCCACGAGCCGGTACCGTGAGCCGTCCTTCGGATCCGACTCGGCTGGACAGTTCTCGGCGATGACCTGGCTCTCCGGCGGAGCCTCGTCCCCCTCCAGTTTGGCCACGCCGGCCACCGTGTAGGGCTCCATGTCCAGCTCGCGAGGGAACTCAAAGTAATCGTTGAACTTGATGGCACACTCGCGCTCCCAGTCGTAGTCGAAGCGCTTGAGCTGGATGGCCAGCACCGGCGGGAGCTTCTTGATGAGCAGACGCTTCACGGTGTCCACCTGAACACAAACCAGAGCTCAGCGACCAGCCTGAACTACCTCCACCGCAGAGGATTTGCCGAAAAACACTCACCTTTTTGTTGCACTTCTCACAGTGGTACGCATTGGCTCCTTCCAGAAGATCTCCTTTGACGTACTGCTCTAATGAGTCCAGGAGATTTTGGTGGTTTCTGATGTCAACATTCAGCGTTGTGAAGGATTCCTCACACTCATACCTACGAAACACACACAACACACGTGTACAGACCGGAGGAGGTGGAATGCAGTAATAGACCATAATCGATCATAGCCTACTGATGTCATCAGCATATGAGCTTGTCACGCTACAATTAAAATGGTGGAGGAAGGCAAAACAACAAAGACAGTATAAAAAATAAAAAATGCACACACTATTTTTTTACATTTTATTAAAAAAAAAAGTAAAAAAGTTATATATATATATATATATATATATATATATATATATTT
>JAUMHG010000092.1:4430111-4446344 GCA_032359395.1 Enteromius anoplus | reverse complement strand
TAAATAATAAGATGGCAGTACTGACACACAGATATCTCAAATATAATAGATAGCACACAAATTCTGAATGCCTTTGGAAGATCTCTAATCAGCCATTTTAATGTAGATTAATCTATGCCCACCCCTAATTTTTAGTGTAAACAATCTTTGTATGTGATTTAATTTGACTTCGTTGAGCTCTGTAAAGTCTTAAACTTTTTTTTTTGTTCAAAATGTACTAAATTTATATAATAAGAGAGTACGCCATGAATTAAATTTCCAGATGGGTGTTTATGTTGGGAGGATTTAGACTGGTTCAGGTCGGTACTGCTGCAGAGGTCCAGTCCCTGCGTGATTCATCTCAGATATGAACAGAGAAGTAGATCCGGCTACAGTCTTCTTCTGCAAGACGCGGCTCACTCAGAATTCTGTTAAATAATCGTGATTACAATATTGACCAAAATAGCCATGATCCTGATTTTTGTCACCATTTATCAGCTCTGTTGTTCTTTTGATTCTCTGTTGATCCGAACTGATACTTTTGTTGGCTGAACACAAGAACGATGACTGACTCTGTCTCTTGGCTCTGTTAGCATGCTGTATCAGCAGCAGAATCAACCCATGGATGCTCTGCAGGCCTACATCTGCGCCGTGCAGCTGGATCACAGTCACGCCGCGGCCTGGATGGACCTGGGCACACTCTACGAGTCCTGCAACCAGCCGCAGGACGCCATCAAGTGCTACATCAACGCCACGCGCAGCAAAGCCTGCAGCAACACGGCAGCGCTGGCGGCCCGCATCAAATACCTGCAGGTGAGAGCCTCGCTAGCGTCCGTTCGAGCCGCGCCAGAGCGCCGTTAGCTTGTGTGTGTCTCGCTACATGTTGCATTTGTTCTGAATATGTTCAGTTAATTTGTGTCACGATCAGATTTCTTTCACCTTCATTCTTCGTTTGTATGCGTGAGTCACTGGAGCGAGAAGGCCAGCGTAAATCTAGACTGGTTTGGCATCAGGCCGCACTGCTCTCTGTTTGAACTGTTCCGCCGCACCACCTCAGATGGCTGTTTACATGTTTTTTTTCCACGCGTTTTCATCCTAGGCTCAGTTCTGTAACCTCCAACACAATAGTCTACAGAGTAAAAGTAAAATGCTTCCTAGTATTGAGGAAGCCTGGAGCCTCCCAATCCCAGCAGAGCTAACGTCCAGACAGGGTGTCCAGAGCACAGGCCAGCAGGTGAGACCAGATAGACACACACGCTTTGACATCTCACCATTAGAAATGCCCCTCAACACACACACACACACACACACAAACGGCTCATCCGGTGAAACCACGCTCCTGCTCGTTGTGGCACGACTGAGAGTGTGTGCCGGGATTGGAAGTATTTTGGGAGTCGTTCGGTTTCCAGAAGGTGCCTGTCAGTCGATCAGTAGCGTGGTTTCTGTGTGTGAGCTTCAGTAGTGTAGCTTTGTACAATCACTCCTGGGTGAAAAACGAGCTTGACGCCGATGTCTCCTTAATTGGCTGCTGGTTCAACAAGTCCTCGTCTCGCCGTTTTTCACCCAGAGCTGTGTTTGTGCTGTAGTTTTAGTCCTGTAGTCACTGTGCCCTCTAGTGTTGCAGTTCCACACCAAACACTGACGCAGTCCGGCTGTAGTAGTTACTAGTTGAGTGTGTGTGTGTGTGTGTCTGTGTGTGAGTGTGTGTTCATGACCGTACAATGAGACGTGTTTTCTCTCTCATTGATACTGATGCTCTCGCTCATAATAAATGTTTTGTTTTTGCATCTTTTCTCTCAGATTTCAGTTGTTGTTGTTTTTTTGGGGGGGGGGGGTAGTATGTATTTATATGTTAAGATGTGGCAGATTGATAGAGGCGTGTCTAACCCTAACTCACGTACGTTTTGAGCAGTAACTTGAATGACTGAGGAACAGGAGCTCTTCAGATTGTTGACACATGATCCTGATGAGACCACTATAACAGGATGTGAGGCTGTATCTTTGCAGCAGTTGACCTCACGTAGTTCATGTTCAGCGCCTCAAATAGGACTTGATTTTGTAATCCTGGACCACAAAACCAGTCTTAAAGTGCCCCTATTATGCCCTTTTTAAATATGATCATTCAAGCAGTGTGTCATGTAGCTGTATGTGAACACTATCTGTAAAGTTGTGACGCCGACAGTGCACGATTAATAAAGTTATTGTCTATCAAGAAAAAGAGTCGGCTCACATTCTCCTACACGAGTCGTCAGCAATTCAAATCTGTTTCTGCTTCGCCACACGTCACAAAGTAACATATTAGCATAATGTCCGCCCACGTTCTATGTCAAGAACAACTTGCTCCACCCATAAACAGTACAATTACATCATATCAGGAAGACGCTGTATCCTGCTGTCACTCAGTTACGGTAACGGGCGTTTCGTTCTCTGACACACGCTGTAGCGGTAGACCAATCATAAAGGACTGCTCCATCTGACCAATCACAGCAGTGAGGGCTCACGGAGAGGCGGGGTTTAGACAGACTGATTCTTCGAGTCGTTTACCAGTCATTAGAAATGGGGTCAAATTAAATCTATTTTTGGAGAAAACGAAAGAGTTTTTTAACCTTGTGTACATGTAAACCTGTTTTAAGAGACTCATAAAACAATATTAGCCGCCTTTAAAGAGGCATAATAGGGGCACTTTAACATTAGCAACACAACTAAATAAAGATCAGACCCTCTACTTTCAAACTATTTTTTTTTTCCTAGCTTAAAACATTGTTATTTGTATTTTTCTTACACTTGAATTTAGGTAGGTTTCATAAAAAAGGCCTGCATTACTTTCTGGATCCACATTTCATTCTGTAACATTAGGCAGTTATCATTTATATGCGGTGTTATTATTTTTCGTATGCATATGCTAATTTATGAGAGCACTGGTTTCTGCCTTGTCTTTGTTTTTTATCAGCACTTTCCAGACTCATCAGGACACGTGTGATAGAGCAGAAAATTCCACGTTTGACAGGGAAAAAGTTAATTATTTTTCACCATTATATTATTTTACTACAAAACAAAATAAAAAAAAACAAAAAAAGAAAAAGTAGCAACACTGCAACTGTAAAATTCTAATGCTAATATTTACAGCCGTCTTATTTCTTAAATTTTCAGACCGTTCAAACTTTGACATAAAAAAGATGCAGAAGCCCTTAAATCTTCTCTTGTCTAAAGCCATGCTGCAATTTCAGTTTTAGTTTGATTTATCGTGCAGGAATAGCAGCTTCGCTCCGGAGCACAAGCTCAAGCGTCTGCTGTGAAAAGAGCGCTATCGAGTGTGAAGCAGTCTGAAGATACCTCGGTCAGGTACAGCACTTGAGAAGCAGACGGGCCGAAGAAGCGTGAATCCAGAGAAGGACTCAGGCTGTTCTCTCCCAGCTTAGCGTGATCCAGACATATGGCCCGCAGGTTCTCCACCGTAGTGTTATCTGTGAACATAAACACACACTTCAGTGATCTTCAGAGCAGAGCTGCTGTCTCGGAGCCGGCCGTCTCCGCTTCTGACGATACCTGGAGGCATGAGCTTCATCAGCACTCGAGCTCCGTCTCGGAGCAAGGGCATGTTCAGGGTGCAGCCCAGATCAGCGATCTGCCACAGGAAGGAAATATAGCGCAGGTGCAGAGACATGATCTGAGGAGAGAGGAGAACTCTGGGATTACAGTCTGACCCACACCGACAAACAATAACAATAACTGCCTTGTATCCCACAGGAATATAATATATTCAAATTAATTAAACAACTCATATTTTTCCCTTCAGAATTTGACGGCTCAGACTGAGGTCATCATATGAAGCAGAAGCTGGTTCTCACCACTCCAGGCAGGCAGCTCTCCACCTCGGGGTTCGGCCCGTCGCTGTAGTGGTTCGGGTGATTTCCGGGTGAGCCGGTGGAGGAGTCGGATGAGCTGTCGGGGCTGGACGGCATGTTAGAGCTGACCTGTGTGAGCTTGGCTGTGATGAGCTAGAGAAAGAGAACACCAGCAGCTCATCTCTGGACACATCTCTTCAAAATACCAATATATCTCTGGAGTGTAAAGCATTTCTACTGACAATTTTCAGTATGGGTCTTTGAATTCAGTACACATGAGCCGAACAAAGAGTTACATTCTTTCAGAAAATTCAAAGAATAAAAGCTGCTTTGGCGCTCTTTGATGTTCAGAAGCCTCAGTTTCCCATAGTTCTAGTTCATGTCTGTGTAGCGTCACACCCCTCTCTCTCACACACACACACACACACACACACACACACGCACAGTGTCCAGCTCACAGTTTTATCTTTGAGGTTGAGCTGTCCGATCAGCCGGCGGTCATCAGCGGGGTCCACCATCTCTCCTCCGATGAACAGCTCTACTTTGGTGTGTGTGCTGTTAGCTTTGATGCGTGACAGGATCCCGCGCCGCACCGAGCCGATGGTGTCGTTGGTGTGGGACCAGATGTCCAGGTCATCCACCTGACGGCCCTGATTAGGAAACCTGACCACCAGTGTGATGTGCTTCCCTCGGAACGCCCTGAACACAGGAAACACTTCAGACCTTCACCTCATCGGTTCTTTACACGCATCGTACAGATCACATGCTGAAGAACTCCTCTGCGCACATTTCTTGTTTAAAAAGATGTTTTGACCTGGTTAGATGAGTGTGACCCGTGGTGGCTAGTTTCGAGCAACAGACAAAATAAAAGTAAAAAATATTGATTTCGATAAAATTTCAGGTTTCATAAAAATCACGTAAGGCCTTTTCTAGCAATCCCAATGCTCCAAATACTAATAAAACATCTAAAACTATCTTTATTGGCTTGTTTTTTGAGAAGAATATTATTTTGTCTACTCTATGTGCGCTGTCAGCTATCAGTCATGATTACAGATGCGTAAACGATACATCGGTTGACCTCTAATCACAACACAGAACACAACAGTAAGCCCAAGGAAGCTGCGGTTTGCAGTGAATTTCTAACAGCTACGGGGCAGGACGCGTGGTGGTTATTCTGATCTCGTTCACAGCATCTGAAAGATTGTTTTGTTTGTTCTGAAACACCGGAGCTAAGTCTATCACAGTATTTCTGTATAATTCTCTTAACTGTGTTCACAGCTTCACTGTGTTTAATCACTAATGCTTCGGTGATCCTGTAGATGTGAGCTCAGCTGGTGACTGAGGGTCAGCGCACCTGGACATGGGCAGGATGGTCCTCTCCTCGTGGTAGTCGCTGTCACACTCGTTGATGTACTCTCGGAGAACGGTCAGAACCCGCACCATGCGTATGGCCTCCTGCCGGGCACAGTTAATGCTGTCCTTATCTCCGTCCAGAACACACAGCGTGTCGTACGAGGCTTTGAGCCGGTCGAAACACGACTGGATGAAGTCCTCGTGGATCTCTACCTGTGAAAGAGAACCGCAGCCCATCAGACCTGATTTAGCAATGTGCTAGCGGTCAGCGAGGAAGACCGGCTCACCTGATTCACTTGTAGCTTTGGTCCCAGGTTGGTGTAGATCTCTTTCAGCAGGTCTATGGCCCGAGTGGCGATGTCATCGCTGCCTTGAATCACGACCTGTGGAGAGAAATCAGATCAGACCACAGTCAAATCTGGATCACAGCGTCCACGCTGCAGCTAAACCCATGAGGAGAAGCCACTTCAGAAACAAGCCGTTTAGTGGAGGTTATAGATTAAAGACATTTTCTCGGCTGCACTGCATTTTCCAGCTTGGATTTTTTTTTGTCTTGTTTTCTTAAATCAAGAAGGATTTTCTCGACAATAAATTAAATTCTAGTCTTGCTTTCAGAAAAACTGCCAATGTGGTGAGCAAAATAATATTATTTTCAAAAGAAAACAAGAAAACTTATACTTAATTTTGACTAGCTTTTTCTGAAAACAATGTTCGTTGCACAAAATCTGCTGCAGACTCAGGGCTGGACAATTCTTCCGATATTAGGAATTCAGTTGAATGCCGTTTCGCCGCATCTTTTTAATGGAGGTTTTACAATAAAATATTAGCGTTATAAATACATTTACATTACACCAGCAGAAATCAAAACCAATTCCAAATCCTTTCAAATTAATGTTTTAACTCTGCCCGACATTTTCTATTTTCACCGGGCAAAAAGGATCTATTAATCATTCATTCAAGAGACTAGTTTAAAAACCCTGATTTATCCAGTAACCCAGTCATCTTATCATTTCAATCAGAAACTCCAGCAGATTTTTACTTCTCCAATACGGTTTCTTCAGAATGGTGAGAACTTACTATTTTACACAAACAGCTCTTAATTGAGTTCAGCAGCAATTAAATGTTTTGTAAAAAGAAACAGAAATCTGACACTCTACGAATCAGAGTTTAGAGAAGCAGCGTCTACCCTCCAGAGGTAGTCGAGTCCGATCAGCTCCAGGTCGTCCATCATGTACGCCCGGCGTTTGGCCACCAGCTTGCCCTCTCTGCAGTTGACGGCTTTGAAGAAGCGCTCGAAGCACTTCATGCCGTTCTCGGTCAGCAGCGTAGGGTCCAGCTGCAGCACGTTGTTCTCAAAGAAGTCCTTGTTGATGTCCGGGTCCAGATCCGGCTCGTCACCCATCAGCTTGGAGTACCACTTAAAGCAGGCCTCGCGGTCGCACAGAAACACGGCGTTCTCCGCCAGACACTTCCAGATCTGCTTGGCCTGCGGAGCGCAAAGCCACAGCTGACCGTCCTTCAGCAGAAACCTGGACACGGTCACAAACGCCTTAACATTCTGCATCAAACTAAATACGAATATACCGTCAAAACTGAAATGACTCAAGGAGCAGACACATATGTTTTACTAGTGTGTGCAGGACTCTATAGTTCATTGAACACTGATTGGTTTCTTCAAAATGTCAAAGATGTTGTTTGGGAGAATATAATTGGCATATGTGAGTCTGGAGCTCAAACCCAGTCATAAGAGCACAGCTGTATTTGTAGAAATAGACACACAATACGTCGCATGGGTCAGAATTATACATTTTGTGCCAAAAATCATTAAAGATCATGTTCATGAAGATATTTAGTAAATTTCCTATCATAAATATATCAAAAATTCAAAAGTAGCATTCATTGCTAGGAACTTCATTTGGACAACTTTAAAGATTTTTTTGCTCCCTCTTTTGAATATTGTCCACTCCTAACAAACCAGACATCAACGGAAAGATTTTTTATTAAGCTTTCGGGTGACGCATACATTTAAAAACCAAAACTCACCCTTATGACTGGTTTTGTGCCCCAGGGTCATACATATTATATCTATCTGTGAGAAAAAGACGTCCCTGACCTCAGGAAATTGAGTCTCTCCTGAACTTCCTGTACGTGGCTGTACCGGCTTCCCACTCGAACCGTCTGAGGATCGAACCCTTGATGCTCTGAGCCAAAGAATGACAGAGAAAGTTGTCTTTCATGTACACCATGACAGGAAGCAGAGCAGTGCAGTGCAGAGACACACACCTTTGGAGAAGAGCCTCATGGTCTCCATGTACGCCGACAGGTTCTCGGCCACCAGCGTGACCAGAGCGTGATTGTGCTGGAGCTGGTTGATCAGATCGTGACGGTAGAAGACATGAGGACTCCTCTGCGTCTGACTGCAGCAGAGAGGAGGATCAATCACACACCGCCAACAGAAGATCTCACACACACCTGCTCGAGACTCACCTGAGGTTCTGAGGAGCTTCTCCAAACAGGCTGCAGATCTCTCTGATCTGCTTCAGAGCTGGAATCACCCACTTATCATTGGTCCGAAGCTCCTCGATGAAGCGGTCGATCCACTGCATCTTCTGTGCGTCGCGGTCCTGCGAGACGGAAAAAAACAACCCGCCGGTGAGTGACAGCGCTAGGGCTGGGAATCGGTTAATGTCAACACCCCTAGACGGCACAAAGGTGCATGATGGGAAGGGATGCACTCAATCTGAGACCTGTGAGCAGCTGTAGTCCAGGATCTTGATGTGTGCACTCAGAGCCTGGTCCATGATGTCCACAGGGACGTCATCACTGTGAGCCAGGTTCCACAGCAGGTTGAGCACTTTATGAGCCATCACTCCGTCCTTATCATCCTCCGCCAGCCTCCGGATCAGCTCCAGGAGCTTCTCCCGCTGCTTCTTACCAGCGTTCGTCCAGCTGGCCTGCATCAGAACACAGAGTTATCTCAGCAACCTCAGCAGAAGAGCCCCACGTTACAGTCCTGGCCAGAATCATCAGAACATTTAGTTTCAGCCGCTAAAACATGGCTTTAAACGACGTATTTCTATCTTCTGCTGTAGCGTATAGAAACAACGGATTTAAAGCTAGTTTTAGCAGCTGATACTGATTCTGACGGTTCTGTCCAGCGCTGACGAGTGTTTTGCTGGACGCTCACCTTGAAGCAGTCGAACAGATGATCCAGCTGCTCCGGGGAAAAATCCCACGCTAGCTTGGCCAAAAGATCGTGGACGTTCTTGACGATCGCTTCGTGTTTACCAGCCTGAGAAACAAAAGACCGTAAAAACACACCTCACTAGTCTACAACAGACCTCAGGATGAGAGCACATCCACGTTAAATCTTGACGCATGTCCTTCTCTCTGGACACCTAATACTTTTCAAACACAGAACTGAGCTGGTGATGATTTCTCCAGAGCTGCTTGATAGATTAAAGACTACGGTGCTGTTGTTAGAGCTGCTTAACAGCAGAAAAGAACTTCATTTGCGTTATTAAACTGTTTTTCTGAACCCGTTCTGGCACCAGGACACTTTTGCGTCAGGGAATCATGCAGAAAAAGGTTCTGTCACCAGGAAGTTTTCCCAAGAGCTCAGCCAGCTAGTATCTGTGTGAGGGAGTGCTGTAGAGATGATGATAGCAGATGGCTTCATTCAGACTAACATCAGTGGGATCACAGGCTGGTTAACTGGTGTAAGTGTAACTAGTTAGGCTAGTCGTGTGGCTGCGGAGATGAACCTGAGCTGCCCAGATGTTGTCCAGGTCCTGCAGGGTCAGAGCTTTCTCTTTAATGACGAAGCGCAGGATCTTCTCCAGCTTCTCCACGTACTGCGGCTGGTGCAGACTGTCTCTCAGAACGATGGACAGAATATTGTTCTGCTGAATCCATTCCTGACACAAACGACATCATCAGCACTTCCTGTGAGTGAGTGCAGGAAGTGTCTAACAGATACACACACACACTCTCTAATGGCTTTTATACTGTATAAACTATGTGCTATTGTGCTACACTACCCCCTTACAGGAAACTTGATGTTTTAGATATTGAGTGATTACAAAGAGAGACGTACATGCAGGACGGTCATTTATGACCAGAAATAACAAATTAGGTGTATTTTTAGCACAAAACAGGTTAAATGTGCTGGTGCTTACGACACCGTTGAGGGTCATGTTTCAGGTCAGACTGATTGTGATTCTTACAGCCATTCTCTCGGCGGTCAGCCACTCCTCTTCCTCTGGGTTCCCGTGCCGGTGAGTGTAATACGACACGCTCGAGATCACCTTGTTCACTTCATTCAGTGCATTCATTTTCCCGTTAAACGAAGAAATCTGCAACAACCTGTGAAACAGACGAGAGTAGATTAGACTAGTCACCACAGCAGATCGACAACTAACCCAGAAACCACTGCTTACCGCAGGATCATTTTTAATCGGAAGATTTCCAGGTTCTTGACGGTTTCCTCTTGTCCTGGAACTCTAGACGCCAGGTTCTTCAAGGACTTGATGATCATGGACAGAGCATCATTCTTGGCCTCGTTCTTGGCCTCCTTCTTCAGCTCCTCGTCTGTGAGGTTCTCCAGGAACTGTGGGACCATCTCGATTATGGGTAAGAAGAACTTCTTTACCGTGTGCAAAGTCAAGAACTCGTAGCACTGGCCGAAAGGTCTGGAAGATAATGTAGAAATGAGGAGACTCTGGAGAAGCTCAGTGTGTGTTTGGTAAACAGGCATGGATCTGATGGACATACTTGATGAGGGCTGCGATGATCGGCACGTTCAGAGCCTGGCCGCTCGTGAAGCGATCGTGCAGAATCTGGAAACCGTTTAACGTCCCAAACTTATTGACGAGGTCCACCAGCCAACCCTGAACCAGAGACACCGAAGACGAGGTCACGACCACACCACACGGTCATATCATTATGTTTTCTTTTAAAGGGGTCATGAACTGCCTCTGATTCTTATCCTGTACTGTTCTCTAATGTTATCAGGCAGGGATGTAGAACTGGTGGGCGGGGCTAAACAAACAGTGATGTAGAATGGGTGGGCGGGGCTAATCAGGCAGTTATGAGGATTTAATGGGCGTGGTTAAACAGGCAAGCTGATGATCTTCTGTGCAGGCGGGGTTCATCCACACTATTACATCATAGAGTGGCACATTCCACTAGCTGTGATTTTGGCGGACTGCCTTCAATATAAGCGTTTTTTAGACTAACCACTGAGACATACAGGAAGTTTTTAATAGCACAATGACCTCATATAGGCCAAAAGATCAAGGGAATCTTGTTTTCTCATTTCATGACCCCTTTAAATATTACTCCTTAATTAGACACTGTCACATGTAATTACACCTGTAACCTTGCTCTTAAGTGGAGGTTCATTTGTGTTTCACACAAGACATGCGTATGATCGTTTCTCAATCCGTTTCATAGCAATGACCTCCTGAGATTTGCATCATCCGATCTGAACTGGACCACCTGTGATCGTTGAATAGACAGTGTTTAAGCAGTGACTGATGGGTAAGACAGAGACCGGCAGACTGGGCTGTGACTGTGAGACCAGAAGCAGAGCTGTACCTTCGGGGAGCGTGGGTCGGGCGGCCGGGCGAACAGCTCATCATCAGCGAGCTGTGTTCCTGCAGGAACGCTCTCGGACGGACGCGTGCCGTTGTAGATGTGGAACTTGCAGTGCGGGTTAATGGCCATGGCCAGCAGTTCCAGCAGAGGGAACCAATCCTGAGCCAGCTTGACCACGCAGAGCTCCACCAGACGGTGGGTGTTGTTGATGATGCACCTCTGCAACGGGACGAGAGCGACACATCAGCGTCAGGGAGAGGCGTGAAGCGTGCGATCACACAGACTCAGACTCACGTGGATCTCAAACTTCCAGCCGCTCACGGCCTCATCTGTCAGGATCTTAGTGAATGAGATGGTCAGGCCGTCGCGGAAGAACCTCTGGCATGCCTCGCACCGCACGTCGAGCCCTGAACACCACAGACAGCAGAGAACACAGAGAATCTGTCCCAGCGCTGCACATCTTTCAGATTTCACTTGACTGACGATACACACAAAACTGCTTTCTTAAGCGCAGATGAATTATGAAATCTGAGAAATCATTTGTGATACTGACGCCTCTTTTAAAAGTGTAATAAATGCTGAAAATACCACACTATAAAACATGTTTTATTTCATAACGTCAGTCGAGTGTTTGAAATAAACCCTTCTGTGGGATGATGTGGCACACAACATATTTCATAGTATTCTAAGCAGTTATGAAGGCGATGTCAATTAGCATTGCATTATTATAATAAAAACTCATCATATCCTGTCATAGTGATGTGTTTATTAGTCTATGATGAATCAGTGAAGGCCGTTAAATCTCAGAGATGGCCTGGGTTTCTTCTGCAGGAGTTTCTCCGAGACTTCACTGAGAGAAGCACAGGACTATCACAGCTTCTGACCAATCATGATTGTGTGAATTCATTTCAATCTATAGGGAAGCCTTCGATCCATCGTCTGTGACATCTGACCTTTTTTACTGAGATCGATAGTAGCTTCCAGCAGAACCTCCAGCTCTCCTTTGGGCAGGACCGGAACCACCCAGCGCGGCCTGAACCACAAGAAACCACGTTAAACCACATTAAAACACACTAACTCCACACAGAGAGAAACCCTGCCCAGCCGCCGCTGACCGGTTGATCATGTCGTCCAGCTTGGCCAGGTCTGTGTGGGGGAAGGCCGGCTCCTCCTCTTCCTGTGTGGGTGGGGCTTCTCCCTGCCCCTCCTCCTCTGGCGGACTGATAGGAGACGCCTCATTGGAGGGGTTCAGCGTGGGCGTCTAAACAACAGCACAGCGTCAGGCGTCTTATTTATGCAGTATACTGATGCTTTGGTTAATAATAATAATATTGACCCTCTAACACAAGCACTCTCTATTCCAATTCTGTCTACTCATTATATATACACACTCTAATTCTGTCTACTCATAACTGACTGAACGTAACTGTAAATATGTAACACTGATCAGATAATTAACTAGTAGAGAGGTGCGTGACTACAGCTGGTGATACACAGGCTTAGAACACTGCTTATGGCTGAAATTAACATTTTGTTCAGTCTGTTTGAAATCCATCGATTCGGTGTGAAGCTGTTGTGACGCGCTCGGTCTTGTAAGAAGTGTGATGTAAGCACAGGTGAGCTGACCTGGTCTTGAGGCAGCAGGGTCTGGGTCTGGTTCTGACCGTCTGGCACCTGGGTCTGGCTGTCGTTGCCCCCCACGGGCGAGCCGCGGGTGGTGGCCGTCATGCTCGATGCAGGGCAGACCTTGTCTGTTTATGTGGCGGGCGTCGGGCGAGAATCTAGTTTCCAACGGCTGAGGCAGCGAGATCGAAGCGCACCTGGAGCTCAGGCCGGGCCAAAGAAACCATTGCATCACCTGCAGGACACACAAACACAGTCTGAGTCCCACTTCAACCGGCCATGCAGATCAGATACCACTGCTAACTTTAACTGGTGAAGAGAGAGCAGCTGCTGCCGTCCGTCTAAACACACACACACGAGAAACACACGTCTGTCCTGCTGCTCAGATCAGTTTGAAGGAACAGTGCACCCAAACATTTAAATCATGCCCGATTTATTCACCCTCAAACCAAACCAGGTGTGTGTGACTTTCTTCTTTCAGAGGAACACAGAGTTATATGTAAAGACCGCCTGCTCTTCCAAGCTTTCTCATGGCAGTGGATGGGTGTTCATTTTCAGTAGTCCAAAAGACGTTCAATAAAGCGCATCCATCCATAATAAAAAGTGCCTGACATGACTCCAGGGGTGAAAACAGGCTTCCGAGATGCACTTTTATAAGAAAGATACCCGTCTGCTAACTGTTGTACGCTCTCATAAGGAGAATACGCTAGCCTCGTGAGAAACAATGATGTTTACAGGACGAAAAGCAACGAAAAACCAGCCTACTCTTGTCTTACATCGAAACCTCTGACATCTTTCTTTATAAATCCTCGTTTTGTGCTTCTATTCATGACTGGTGTTTTGTTTTTCTGAACGCCCGTCTATCGTGAACGTACAACAGTTAGCAAAATCTACAGATCACTGTATAGAGTTTGAAATATGGAAAATTTCTAACTTACAGGAGGAGTTTATTTACTCCCCAGAGCTTTGGACTACTGATAAATAACACCCATTCACTTCCATTACAGACGTCTTTAAATAGAACTCTGTCTGGATTCGACTGAAATAACAAAGCCACAAACACCTAGGATGGCACGAGGGTGAGTATCTAGGGGCATTTTAATTTTGGGGTGAACTGTTTCTTTAAGGACTGTGTGTTAGTCCAATGTGTGTGTGTGTGTGTGTTAGTCCATCATTATCATTGAAAGATTGTTTGAGGCTCATAAATACTCCAGATGATGTTTAATGTCGAGTTCAAGCATCACGGGTCTAATCTGAAATCATAGCGAAACAGTCGTATGATATAAATAACTGATATAAAACCAAAGAAGCAAGCAGCTGCTGCCATCAGACTTCATGTTATTAACAGGTTCCTCGGAGATCTAGACTCCGAACACATCAGCTGTCAGAAATAATCCACATGCAGCGGTGCATAATCTCAAACACTGCGCCAGACAATCACAACACACACCTGCAGCAGGTGCATCTGGGTCAGAACCGATCCAAACACCTTCACACGCACTCAAGAGCGCTAAATATAGTCCGGCGTTCTTTTATAAACATTAGCGGTTTCCTCGCGTTCACACACACACACACACCTGTTCACAGACACCGTCTTCATCTCAGTTCAGTGACAGTCGCGGTAAACCTGCATTTTCGGCGGTTTAATGTCAAGAATCATTTTATGGCCCAGAGTCCGGTTTCTGACGTTAGCATTAGCATCGCGCTCCACTCACGTTCTGCCCGTTCATATTCCCGCACAAACACACACACACCCGCGGGAAAGAGTGTTTGACGCCGATTAAAGTTTCGATCTGAATCCGTGTGTGTGATTGAGGCCTGTTAGCCTCGGTGCTAAAGTGCTAACTAACCGCTGCTCCACCTCATTAATGCTAAAAGCCTCGACGAGCCTGCGAATCCTGTCACGCCCGTTAAACCCGAGCACCGAGCCCCGTCAGGCAGCCTTACCGCGAGCGGGAGCCCAGAGCAGGCCGTGTTTCACCGGCGGAGTGTGTGCGAGTGTCAGCAGCCATTTTGCTCAACAAACACATACAAGCCGGCTTCAAGGCGCGCATAAACGCGTCAGACGCGCCTCTACGGACATTCGCGCGGGTTTCAGGTGCTCCGGTCGCACGAAGAGAACCGCGCGGCGTCACAAGCATCACTCACCGAACACCGGGCGTCTGTCCGTGGAGCTCTCTCTCGGTCTCGTCTGTTCGTTTCGGGTGTTTTTCCTGCGTCACCGGCGCCCCCCGACGACACCCGTCCAGCCTCAGTCCATACTGACCCCACCAGCAGCGACCGACCCGTTACCGGGATGGTTTTAATGATCAGTGGCGGTTTGTTTTCTTCTATAACCTCTCGCTGCCCTGCACCGGAGCGGCCTGTTTGATGTTTTAAATGTCTGCGGCTGTGTCTCAAAACCCAGTGTGCTGCCTTCCTAGACAACACTACTGAGACATCACAGACGCGCCGCCAAACACACTCGTTCTGTTCTATATGTGCAATTGTTACAATGTTGCTTCAGTTACTCTCTCACACACAACTCTGTAGAGTGAAGCTATGTTTGTGAGGACAGTCACTGTCACAATGCAGTCTCTAGCTCCTTATCCGAGGGTAAACTAACCCCTAACATCGGCCTTTAAATGACTCCCAGAAAGTCACCAAAGTGTCCTCAACCTGATGATCTTAAAAAACTGAGACCGGCCCTCACACGGATAGCTGTACTAGTACACACACTATCTGTCGGATTAGTTAGCAGGTTTGATCAGACTGTGTGTTGTTCCAGCAGGAGGCGGCAGCGATCAAAAGACCCGAAAAACAATGACGTCACCACCCGTCTATCCATTACGTCAGATCACGTGTTTATGTGAGCTTCACCTTTGGATTCGTGATTTTTTTTTGTCTTGCAATGAAATGACGTAGCTTTATTTACCCTGAATAACTCCATCCGGTCTCTTCCTCGGAAGAAACTATTCAGAACTATTCAGTCTGGACTCAAATAAATGGGAGAAGCATCTGAACTTTATCTTTACAAAACCTTTACTTCACTACATTCCGAAGCATAATTAGTAACAGTCTTATTTTTTACTGCACTACAATTCATAAATAAGTTTTTTTTTTTTTTTTTTTACATTTAACTTAAAAAATTAAATATATTAGTTTTTGTACTCCAGTGAAAGAAAGTACTAAATGTCTAATGCAAGCATTAAATGATATTGAATATCAAACGTAGTGCAGCAAGAAGTACAATTATGATGCTTTTTCTAAAGAAAACACACATACAGACACTTGAAAAATAAAGGTACTTTTAAAGCACAGTAAAAATACTTGGTAACACTTAATTTGAAGGTGTCATATTAAAAGTAATTACCCAATTAGTTACTTCGTAGTATCCATTGTACTACCACAAATCAAAATGTACTTCTGTAACTAGGTTATGAAACAGCCTGTAATTAGAGTTTGTAATGACAGCTGCTGTTACACATGTATTTGCACTTAAGTACAGTCTTGATACTTTAAGTAGCTGATGTTTGTGTACTTGAATTTATAATTACGTTGTATAAAGTCTTTAACACATATGTGACAATCTTTTAGTAACGTAAGTGTCTGTGTAACACTCGGTCTGTAATATATGTGTTACAGCAGCTGTCTGTTACATCTACATCTTTACTAACTGTTCCATAACTTAGTTATATGGTATGTACATATTTTATGTTACTACAACAGCTACTACTAAGTACTTACTAGGTAATTACTCTGTATTCTCTTTACTCCAGATAGATAAACCTGTAAGTTCTAAACCTTGCTACAAGTATAGTAGAACTATCACTTCTACCACAAAAGACTGCTTTGT
>JAUMHG010000092.1:4393816-4427352 GCA_032359395.1 Enteromius anoplus | reverse complement strand
ATAAACACATGAATGCATATATTTCAGAAAAATAGGTTGGGTTTATATATTAAATAAATGTATTTATGTAACTTATATGAATATAAATATAGACAAAATTGTTCACTATATCTTGTTATGTGTATTTATATGAGATTAATTGTTTGACAGCACTACTAAACATGCCATATAAAGTCTACTATGAGAGGCCAAGCGTCTGGTCGTTCAGAAAGATGGACTGGGGACGTCAGGCAAGGTTCTGCTGAAGCCCATCTGGAGGAGAGCACTGAACCCAGCTGATCCTGGTGTAACGCTACGAGACGCAGTCGAGCAGGGACCGGATCTTCTCCAGGTTGTGTTCGACAGCGCCGCTCAGAAACTCTACCCAGGACACATCAGCCTCTGCACAGACATGACTGGACCTGATTGAGACACACATCACATGAGGAGCGGAAGACAAACCTCATACCATTCATTCTGATTAAAATAGATTTTAAATACACCCTAAATATATGTTATAATATATGAAACTCAAATATAGTTTTAAAATGAAATATATTTTCATATGGGGCAGGAGTGGTGTGGGGAAATGATGAAGGGCGGAAGAAAGGAATGGAAATGTGTGTCTGTTCAAAACACTAATAATAATAATTATAACATCTTCTCTTTTTAACAGCATTCAGTTCTCATGTTCAGGCAGACTAGTGATTATCTGACTAAACCCGCCTTACCTGGTGATCTCCAGCACTTTCTTCAGCACACACGCCAGTTTACACACCTATAACCAAAAATAGAGGCATTCATATTACAGCGCACACACACACACACGCGTTTGTCTTAACAGTGCTTGATTAAAAAGGGAAATCTATTGTAAAAAGCAATTGTAAAAATTGCAAAAATGCCACCAAAATGAACAAAAACCCCACCATATTTAAGATGGAGGACAAGAAACGCCCTTCACAGTTCAGCCAGACCCAGCTTTATTATATTCCATCTCTCAGAGATTGCAGTGAGATGTGAGAGGAATATAAAGATCTTCGAGCTGCATCACACACAGCGTTCTAACTCATCAAACTACTCTTCAGTGCTCTGCGTTTCACTGCTTTATAGAATTTATTCTCAGTCTGAATAACCATTTCGTACTAAAATTTAATAAATACAATTATTTTCTAATCTCTAAAAAGCAATCAATTCATAAGCAGTTCTTAGAATATTCAGTCGGTTGGAATATGCTTCTTCCCAACAAAATAAAAGTCTATTAATCGACATTAATAATCAATAATCAACAGTGCTAATGAGGCTATTAATATGCGTTTTTTTCATGCACACGAGCAGCATCATATAGACAGTTAAATTCTGCTCGTGTGAATGCATTTAGTCTTTTGCAGCGTAAAGATGGATTTAGTTGATAATAGAAAGATCTGATAGAGTCTATATTATTGTGGCTGACTGAAGTAACTGGTTAAACTTAAGTTTCTGACATAAAAACATCACAGAACAACTAAAAAACTGAAATATAAAAGCTGTCTTCAGAAGGGAGCAAATATGAAATGCTTCTGGAAATGAATTTAGCAAATATCAGCCAGTACGGGAAGAGTTGGTGTCTGCGGCTGAGAAACAGTAAATACTCCACTAGTTCAGTCACGATCTTCAGTGAATCCACAGCAGACGCCCACGACTCACCTGTTCATGCTGACTAATGACCGGCACACCTGACAACACGGATGCCTGCATAACACCCTGACAGAAGTTAACGTCACGCTGGGAACGGTGCAGAGAGAGAGGGGCTCGCCTGAACTCGCCCCGCAGGTGTGTGTGTGTGTGTGAGACACTCACGTTAATCTCGACAGCCGGGCGCTCCACGGGGGGGTAGAGACTCAGGGCGAGGTCATCAACGCTAACGACACACAACACAACCCTCGTCAGTATCATCACACTCTGATATGAAGAAGGTTTGGCTGGGTGGTGATGTTTGGTGTGGCATGACTTCAACGACACGGAGAAAGTGTGTTTGTTTGTACTTGTTTTGGACCAGACGTCCTCACTTCTATTGTGACACTTGACTGCTCCTCATCAGTTCAACAAGCTGATACATCAGTCAGAAGATAAACATGTTTCTATGAAGGGTGTTGGTTAGCTGACAGAACATCTAAATCAATGTGTGTGTGTTTAAGATGAACCCAGTTTGATTATCAGTGAACGGAAATGACTTTTACCAACGATTACACTCCCATTCAAAAGGCTCTCTTCTGCTCAAGTCTGCAGTTATTTGATCAAAAATACAGTAAACATTTTAAAATATTATTAGTTTAAATCAGCTGTTTTTTGTGTGAAATTTTATAAAGTGCAATTTATTTCTGTGATGTTCAGCAAACGATGCAAATTATTACAGAATATAGAATATTATTAATATTTGATGATTTGATAAAATATAATATCAATTATTTTTCATTATTAAAGCCAATATAATATAATATAATATAATAGACAAAATCATTCCAGAGTTGGAAAAACTAAAAGAAAACTTTAGGACTTTTTACAGTGTTCGAGTTAAAAAGCCGTCATTTGAACTAGATTTATAAAATAAAAACATAAAACAGGATCCTTCAGAAATTTCTGCTATTCACAGATAAATAGAGAGTTCAAAAGAACAACATTTATTTGAAATAGTAATCTACTGTAATGTTATAAATGTTATTTTTGATCAACTGAATGCGTCCTTGATGAATAAAAGCAGTTCTTTCTTTAAGAACCATCCTCCAGTCTTTTGAATGATAGTGTGTTTCATTTAAAGGATTAAAAACACTCTATTAGTGTAGAATAGATCTAGTCTGAAGTGTTCTCCGTGGTGTGGACGCACCTGGGACTGATGTCTTTAGCAGCGTCTGCGAGGTCGTCCAGCTGAGAGATGTGCTCTTCTCGCTCCGGTTTGCCGTTGTTTCTGACGGCCGAGGAGAGTTTGCGCAGACTGGCTCTGGACGCCTTCATCAGGCCCTGACACTGAGCGATCAGCTGTCGGTCCGACTCTGACCAGTATGTGTCCTGATTACCACGGCCCTCTGCTTCATCATCATCATCATCGTCCAGCACGTCTCTATACGGGTCCTGAGCCTCGGCCAGAGCCTCCAGAGAGAACAACACCCTTACACACACTGCAATTACTCTCATTTCATTACTTTATTCTCTTTAGACTCCTATTCCTGCTGTAATTTAATTAGTTACTTCTAATGCAAGACCTTATTGTAAATCATAAATCCTGCCCGATTTTTAAACTTAACAACTACTTTACTAAGTATTAATAAGCAGGAGTTTATTGAGGGGAGAATCAGTTAATAACAGTTAGTTAATTGGATCCTAATCTAAAGTGCAGTCCCTCGTTACCTCATCGAGGTGGATGTTAGAGAGTAATTATTGGGTTTCATCTGCTCACTCATACAGAAAAATGACTACATTTAGTGGCTTCTCCTGCTTTTCTTAGCGACAGTTTATCAGGAAGTGATTATTTTGTTCTCTTTGTCTCGTCGGATGGAAATATTTCAGTTTTGTGTTAAATTCACATGTTTGGATGTAAATATAGCGACTGAGACGGACACACAGACAGCTGCATGACACAGAGTCATATACCGATGAAGATCAAAACAACAGCTACATTAAAAAACAATCTTCTAAATGATCTCTGACCTGCTCCATCTCCTCCAAGGCATCTTTCACCAAACCAACACATGATGTCAAGACGCCCAACACGGCACTGCGGTTATCTGTGAGGAAAAACATCAGGAGGATCAGAATCACACACAAAATCAGATGTTCATTCTACTGTAAACTGAATACGATCTCGACTGCTGAAGGATGCCTGAAATGTTTGCATCATTGATTATTTTATTGTTTTGTATTACGAATCGGCTTTGATCTGTATAAAGAGCTCTAGAAATAAACGTGACTTTTAAAAGACATTTATCACAATAAATACAACTGTAAACAGCCTTGACGGCTACTGTAAATCCAGCCAAACTAGCACAGCATCAGACAGCCAAGACAAGAATGTTTCATGTCCTTCGGTTCTGTGTTATTCCAGAGGTGAACTACTCTAGTACTAGTTAGTAGCCGTCCAACCTTTGGGCAGCTGGTTGAACTGGTCACACGCGGCCCAGACGCTTCCGGTGGACACCAGCTGCTCCTGTGAGAGACTGAGGAGAACACATCAGACAGACTCGCTGAACTCTCTCGTACACCGGCTACAGAAACACACGAGAACAGGACACGTGTGAATATAACAACCTTTCCCCAGGAGAGGAGAGAATGACCTCCAGCAGCTGAGCGAGTCCATCCAGAACCTCGGCGGTGGCGTCTCTGACCACCTTCCTCAGAGAGACTCCTGCAGAACAACAACACACCACAGGCACTCCAGACGTCTCGAGAAACAGACTAATACAGACGAGCAGCAAGATTCAACAAGCTTTATTGTCACAACTGTAACTTCTCATGGATCTAAAATAATGGATTATAAAAATACTTCTCATTTGGTCGTTTTGACGTTTACACTGGCCGTCTCTTCTCACCAAGCCTGCATTCATTTTAACAATAGGTCAGCATAAACACTACCATTTTGAAATATTTTTACAATTTAAACGAACTTGTTTTTATTTTTTTTTGATAAATTATAATTTTTTTGACAAAGCATCTTTGGATTCTTCTATTTTTCAAAGAATCCTGATAAAAATGTACTCAACTGCTTTAAATATTGATGACAATAATAAGTGTTTTCCTGAGAAGCAAATCAAGATATTAGAATAATTTGTGAGCATGCTGTAAATTTAGCTTTAAAATCACGGAAATCAATTGTATTTTCAAGTATATTAAAATAGAAAGCAGTTATTTAAAACAGTAAAATATTTCTAAATCATTCGATTTTTGCTGTATTTCAGATCAAATAAATGCAGGCCTGGTGAGCAGAAAATTCTTAAGTGTCCAAAAACTCTTGACTGGTAGTGTAAGTAAGGTAACTTTAGTTTATAGAGATAATAACCAGCTGGTTACAGTGCTTTAGTGTTAGTGTCGTAGTTACCTTGGCTCTTTGGTAACCAAAAATAAACCGTAGTCAGCGTCAGCACGCTCTTCTGAACAGATTCGGCTATTTTCACACAACCCTGGAGCGAGGAGAACCAGAACACTGTTCAGACAAAAAAAAACACAAAAGCACAGCACTGCATGACTGGTATATTGATATTCTGAAGGGGTCAAAGGTCAGCACCTCTTCTGACGGCAGCGGCGGCTTCGAGAACATCACACTGAGTTTCGTTGCTTCTTGAGACACTGATTTAACAGCTTCATCTGTGAAAAGAGACAAACTTGAGCGAGTCATTCTGAAGACAAACCATATTCAGAAGAAAAATCATCTTCATTAACACTGAACTCATAATCTCCCAGAAGTTTGACAAGCTGAACGTCCCGCTGCATTCATTCGACTCTCCATCTGAAATCATACAAGCACATAAAACACTCAGAGTCTGTCTGTTTAAGCATCTTAAAGTGTGTTCACAGCAGGAACAACTTCAGCCTGTTAATTACTTGAGATTTTAACCACAACTCTAGTGATCTTTAGTCTTCTAACAGGTCACACTTCTACACTTTCATCTAAATGACAGTAAATATCTGTCAAAATCATGACTAACGTTACCGGCTGTTAGCATCAGACAGGATGGAAACACAGTTATACTCGGTCAGTAGGTTTAACCGTTTGTGTGTGAGTTTGTTTGTTTGTGTGAGAGATTGTTTGTTTGTTTGTTTGTTTGTGAGAGAGTTTGGCGGGTTTCTGTTGTTTACATTAGAGCGTTCAACGTGTTAGCCGTTAGCGTTACACAAACACCGCTAAACTCTGTCGTTAAATAACGTGACAGGATCCCATCGTACCTCTCACTCGATCCCTGCTGCATTTCACGGAGTTACAGAGGTTTCTTAACGGCAGGAGAGCGTCTGGACGGGAATTATCGGCACTCATGACTCGGCTCGCCACAGTCTCGTGGATCCCCGGAACGAATGTCAAGCGGAACGAAAGATTGTGGGAGAGTTTCACCGGAAGGATTCTGTGCTGCACCGTACGGGTTATCTGAGAAATATTTGGGGGAAAAAATTCTTCGATTAAAAATCTAAATAAAACCAACGTTCTGCACTTTTTGAAAGTTATTTAGAGCTTCGTGAAACAACTGATCCAAAGTACAGCACAAACAATACAATTTAGAAATATTTGTAATATTTAAAACAGCTATTTTCTATTTAAATATATTTATAAATATAAACTTTACTCCCGTGATATCAAGGCGGATTTTCAGCACCATTATTCCAGTCTCATGATCCACCACAAATCATTCTAATATTATTTGCTGCTTAAAAATATTTAAAATAATATAAACTGCATTTATCTGAAATAGAAACCTTTTGTAACATTATAAATGTCGTTTCTCATCAGTTTGATTAATTTAATTTAATTTACCTATTTGAACATATTTGTTTGCATTTTAGTGTTATTTAAATATTATAAATAATTAAATGATATGATGTATCATAAAAAATCTAAATAAAACTAACGTTCTGCACTTTTTAAAGATATTTAGTATGTCATGCAACAAATCAAATTCAAACAGTTTTTGTGTTTACATCGGAATATTCTGTTTTTAATTATTAAATATAGTCTGAATGAAATAAAGACACTGTCAGTGTTCGCTTCAGGAGTGGTTTGGACGCCAGGTGGCGCTCGACGACAACAAAACCGGTTTATCTGCTGACTTAAATTCACATCCTAGTCTGGGATATGATTTAATTCAGTCAAAAGTTACCAAAAACTACAATGGCATCTTTATGGGTTTTCAAGCATGATACTAACCTTACTCCATGGTGTTCTGAAGAAGATCTGATCTATATCTATCACTGTTGAGCTGCTTTAAAACAATCTCTATCACATAAAATACTGTAGAAACATGAGACTTGAGGCTCTGAGCTGGATTTCTGTTCATGGAAACGTGGAATTATTTATTGTTCATATATTTCATCATAACGGCTGAGAAATCAGATCCCAGAACACACCTGCACCTGTCCTGACCAGACTGAACTCTGTCACTGATTCAACAGAGTGTCCTCCCTTTGCTCTTGTATTACTCGATCACTTTCATCACATCCTCAGCTCTCCCTGACTCTTCAGATGAGTTCAAAGAGCATCACAGCTTTGACAAACATCTGCAGAAGGTTATCAGTGAATGTGTTCAAAGAGCTCCTCATTAAGAAGTGTGACAGTGCTTATCTGCTCTTCTGTGCCGGTCAGAACCGCCATGAATGAATCTCTCAATGAAGTATGATGACACCTCCTTCTTTTGTTAATTATGAACAGAATCCGAGTCTCTGGACAGTTTGTTTAATTATTTATGTGACAGAAAGGGTGTTTTTCATTGTGTCTAAACTGTTGTTCATGATCTCCGAAGGCAAACCTGTGCTCAATTTTATTTAACAATTTATTCTGCGTTCTCTTTAACCTCATTTTCATGCACCGCAGCTACAGGAACATCAATATATCAGTGATATCCACTGTATTCAAAGACATCCAACACACGTGCACTGTACCATCTTCATCTTTTCTTCAATAAGAACTATTTATTTTTCCTTTTTAAACCCTAATGCGTTCAGTACGTAAGACTGTGTGTTCATCTGAAGGAGAGAGAGGGATTGACAGGTGACTGTAGAACACACAGCTGTTCATTGACTGGGTTTATCACAGCTTATCGGGTGTTGTTGAGACATCCGGTCATTATCTTCAGTGTTTTTGAGCTCTTTGTGTGCCTTGAGGTTGAGCTTCAGAGGGTCTTTAACCAAAACAAGCACAAGTCTTCAGATAAGCGAGTCACGTACTCTTCTCGTCCTGTTCTTCATGTGTTGATGTGTTTGTTTTCATCTTCTGACAGCTCACACACATGCCTTCACATACTTCTGTTTCATGTTCTGGTTTTTAATGGAAGCAGAATAAAGGCCAAACTGCGTTAAACTCAGTCAAACCTCTCCATTATGAACTTCTCTTAAAGTTACCAACACATTTTTTTCATTTGTTCAAAGTTTTCTGGTTCACAATCCTGAATTATTTAAGGCCTACGTGTTCCAGAAATTCAGTAGTAATCCCAATAATGTTGCCAAAAAGTTACAATATAACGTTCCCTAAACATTTGCAAAAACATTACATAAAACAAAAACCTATTGGCTCATAAATTGATTTCTGCTAATGATATTTAGAAGGAAATGTGTCTAAAATGATATGAGTGGTCAGTTGAGCCTCTTTGATCATCTGACTCTTTGATTTATTGAGTTTCTTGTATTTGAACACGCTCCAGATTAAACGCGTGCTTCCTGAGGACCTTTATCTGAACGCTTTAAACGTTCTTCTGATCAGGAAACGACGGACACTGTGTTAAATGCATCTAAACACAAGCGTAGCGTTCCTGTAACATGATGTCGATGCGCATATATGCAGAATTAATCACACGATCATGATTGATGTCATTACTGTGTGTTGAGTAAGAGTCCAGGCGAGCCTCCAGCTCAGCGACCAATCAGCGCGCGAGCCGCGGCGGCGCTTGACGTCACCGAGAGATGCTGCGAGTTCAGCTGTTACATCACACCGGAGCAGGTCAAAGGTCGAGTTAGGCTCGAGTCCGATCGAGTATTCTGTGAAAGTGAAATGTTTCAATGATTAACTGGAGTTACGGCGGAGTGTGTGCGCGCGTGCGTGTGTGTGTGTGTGTCCCTCCTCCTGAGCTCTGTCTGGTATATATAAGACAAAGTGTCCACTCAATGAGCAGAACACTGATGACCCTCTTCATCCTCACTGACTGATGAAGAGCTGCTGAATCAAATCACTTCTATTACACTGAAGGTAAAACTTCTGCTGTATTCTATTCTCTTATGGATGTTATAGTTATGGATATTAATATTATTGCTTACTGTACTGAATTATAATTGATTATCTGTGTTTCTGGAGCACAGCAGCAGTCATCAGCAGCTCAGCTGTATTTGTAGAAATAGACAAATATACACTGTATGAGACACGATTATACATCATCAAAAATTATTAGGATATTAAGATCACGTTTCATGAAGATATTTTGTACCTTTCCTAACATAAATATATCAAACCCTCATTTCTGATTAGTAAAAGGCATTTCTAAGAACTTCATTTAAAGATGATTTTAGATTTTTAAGTAGTTGCATCTCAGAAAGATATTGTCCTTATCTTTTCTGCTTTCAGGTTTTTTCTGAATCTCAGTTTTGGACGTTTATGACTGGTTTTGTGCTCCCGAGTCATATATAATTCTAATCATATGAATAGAGTGATCTTCATCATAAAGCTGGTGTGTGTTTGTGCTGCTGTAGGCCCTGGACTCGTCTGTTCTCTCTCGGTCAGCATCATGCCTCCTCAGCTGCAGTCTCAGAGCCAGGCCGGAGCTCGTGTGCTTCAGGGAGACCTGGCGTCTCTGAGCTCGTCTCTGAGAGACTTCATCGAGAGCAGCGTGAAGCTGTGTCAGCCGGACGCTCTGCACATCTGCGACGGGTCTGAGGACGAGAACCGCTCCATGCTGCGTCTCCTCGAGGAGCAGGGAGCCATCAAGAGACTCTGCAAATACAACAACTGGTGAGAAATCACTGCTTCCTCAGAGAGAGAGGAACGTTTAATGACACTGCTGCTCAAAATAGCATAAAACTATTGCTTTTTATTTCACAATTCTGAGAGTAAAAGTCAGAACGTCAAACTCACACTTATAGGAAAGAAAAAACAATGATGCATGATGACTGCAGAATAAATCCAGAAATGTAAGATATATATCAAACAATAAATATGATGCATTATTTCATTAAATATGTATTAAAATGTATTCATTTGTAGAACTAAAATCTAAACACTGGATGCAAAGACATGTCAAATATACAAGGCCTACATTTCAAAAAGACATATTAGACTCAAAAGTTTGTACAGAGGGAGTTTAGTTGCTCCATAATTCAGAAAATACTCAGAACAGACAGAAAACAATAGATTTAGACAGTTTTGTGAGGGAATAAAATGTTGTATATTATCAAGCAAATTATATATGAAGAAATCCCTCTAAAAACCTTCAGGATATAGATGGATAAAAATGTAAAGTTTGGTGTGTGTGAGGAACTGAAGCAGAGATTTATGACTCGTTGTAGGAGAAAAACAACTCATTTAGAGACAATGGCCTTTAAAAACATGTATTGAGAAAGTTCTTTCAAACTAACTCTTCACCGGGTCTTTTGGATGTTTTCTTTCCACTCGTCTGAAAAAATGTTTTAAGAAAAACCAAAAAGCCCAAAATCTCAAGTTTGACAGGTGCATGAAAAAACTAAAAGTTTTTTTAATATTTGACCTTTTTATAGAAAGAAGCGTTCATATGATAAAGCAGCTTTGTGGTACCAAAATAATATCTTCTGCTTCAAATTGCATGAAAATTATGATTTTGATATAAAATTTATTTTTGTAGCTCTTTGATCTATTAGTTT
This sequence comes from Enteromius anoplus, assembly GCA_032359395.1. NCBI lineage: Eukaryota > Metazoa > Chordata > Actinopteri > Cypriniformes > Cyprinidae > Enteromius > Enteromius anoplus. Next base: position 4,416,822 of record JAUMHG010000092.1, on the reverse strand, counting down.
ATTTGAAATGTGATTATCAGGAATAATTCATCTCCATGTATTGATAATATCTAAGCTGCAGTGGAGCTCGTGCTGCAGTAAAAGGAGTGTTTTCAGATGATTTATATTGTAAGAGAATGTGAGTGAAGATGCCGTGTGTTTCTCAGCTGGCTGGCGCGCACAGACCCGAGGGACGTGGCTCGTGTGGAGAGTAAGACGGTGATCGTGACCCCGGAGCGGAGAGACACAGTCCCCTGCCCCCGAGACGCCGGGGTCAGTCAGCTCGGACGCTGGATGTCCCCGGAGGAGTGGGACAAAGCCATGAACCTGCGCTTCCCAGGGTGCATGAAAGGTACACTCTTCCCAATTCATTTCACATTCAAGACGCAAATCAGCTACGAAACCATACTTCATTAATTCACCAATCTTAAGTGTAAGATTTTTGAGAGCATCACGTAAACACCTGTAGACTGGTTTGTGTAGCTCATAAAGTCTTGCTGTTGTTTGTGTCGGAGTGAGAAAAGAGTTCATGTGTCAGATCAGAGGTGGTCAATGAATGCAGTTTGTAAGAAGATAAGTGAGCCACAGACACTGATGCTTTGTTTGTGTGCAGGTCGTGTGATGTACGTGATCCCGTTCAGCATGGGTCCCGTGGGCTCTCCGCTCTCTAAGATCGGCGTGGAGCTGACCGACTCTCCCTATGTAGTGGTCAGCATGAGGGTCATGACCCGAGTGGGGAAAGCTGTCCTGAGCGCTCTGGGTAGTGGAGAGTTCGTACGCTGTCTTCATTCGGTCGGCTGCCCGCTGCCTCTCAAGAGTACGAGATCCACTGTACATCACATTCAGTCATTTACCAGACACTTACCTGATCTAATCTAAAGTGATTTACAACTGAGGAGAGCAGAAGCCGTCAAAACCAACATAAGAGCAAAGATATAGAAGTATGACGAGAAGCAAGGGTTTATATTTATATGGATATCATGTTCTGTGTTTAGAGCCGCTGGTCAATAACTGGCCGTGTAACCCTGATCTGACCCTCATCGCTCACATCCCTGACCAGAGGAGCATCGTGTCGTTCGGCAGCGGATACGGAGGAAACTCACTGCTGGGGAAGAAGTGCTTCGCTCTCAGAATCGCGTCCCGCATCGCTAAAGAGGAGGGCTGGCTGGCCGAACACATGCTGGTCAGTCACTTACACACAGAGAAATCAACTCAGTCCAGACCAGTCTGACCACAGCTCCGGTCACTCGCAGCAGAATTAGACCAGAGCCAGTTACATTTTACATTTTTGTTTAGTGCAAGAATTTAAGTCATTAGCTGCTTTCAGTAAAACATAGAGAAAATGTAAATAGTTTTTACTGTTTATGATTTTATATAATAATAATAAATTATATCAAATTATATTAAAAAAAAATATATAATACATTTAAATAAATGGAAATAGAAAATCATATATTATTAACCCTATTATTTTAATTTATTTAACTAAATTAAAATAACACACAATAAAATTAAATAAGAATAATATAATACAAATAATGAAATGACTTTTTATAAAGCTAAAAAAAAACTACAAAAAAAAAAAAACAGGAAGTCTAGAACAAGTTCAAATTGCCTGAATCTGCTTTTACTTAAATAAAGGTGGATAGGATCATGCAAAGAAAAATAATATTAATGTCTTGTGAAAACAGTATATTTTGCAAACCATATATTATATACAGTATATATTTCTTGCAAAAAGCATATATATATATATATATATATATATATATATATATATCCAATGCACTTCAGATAAAAGCATCTGCTAAAAACATAAATAAAGTAAAAATTCTAAAGTATTATAAGGTAAATATCTGCAGATGCACAATCACTTAAAACTGAACAGCATGATAATAATTGATTTATTTATTGCATGACTCATATCCACAAATGATTCTCCTGTGGATTCTCTGTCATCCCAAACGAGTCACATAAATGTGTGTTTGTGCAGATCCTGGGTATCACTAACCCGGCCGGACAGAAGAAGTACTTCGCTGCAGCGTTCCCGAGCGCCTGTGGAAAGACCAACCTGGCCATGATGAAGCCGTCTCTGCCCGGCTGGAAGGTGGAGTGTGTCGGAGACGACATCGCCTGGATGAAGTTTGACAAAGAAGGTACAGAGGAACATCTGAACCCGAACAAACCTGACAGCAATGGAGAGATTATGAATTCATTTCAAAAACTGCCCCTTTAGTGTTCCTTCAGAGTTCTGTGTGATGTTGAGATGCTCATTCACTGATGTTCTCTGCTCTGGTGTTTGAAGGCAATCTCAGAGCCATCAACCCAGAGAACGGCTTCTTCGGGGTGGCTCCAGGAACCTCCAGCAAGACCAACCCAAACGCCATGGCCACCATCGGCCAGAACACCATCTTCACCAACGTGGCTGAGACCAGCGACGGAGGGGTTTACTGGGAGGGCATGGACGAGGATCTGCCGGCCGGCGTGACGCTGACCTCCTGGAAGAACCGTCCGTGGACGGCAGAGGACGGTAGGTCTGGTCTCAGAGCTCCTTCACGTCTCACGCTGCTGCGCTCTTCTCCTCACGTTCTCTGTCTGTCTCCTCAGGAGAACCCTGCGCTCATCCTAACTCACGCTTCTGTACGCCGGCCGCTCAGTGCCCCATCATCGACCCTCAGTGGGAGTCTCCGGAGGGTGTCCCCATCGAGGCGGTGATCTTCGGTGGCCGGCGTCCTCAGGGGGTCCCTCTGGTCTATGAGGCCCTCAGCTGGGCTCACGGGGTGTTTGTGGGAGCTGCCATGAGATCCGAAGCCACGGCAGCCGCCGAACACAAAGGTCAGGAGGTCACAGGGTTCTTCATTAACTGCTGACAGCTCAGAGCTCACATTATAACACTTACTTTTCAAAAATTCCCTGATCTGAGAAATATATTAAAATGAACAAATATTATACTATTATTATTAGTATTATATATATATATATATATATATATATATATATATTGCAACAAACATACTGCAAAACTTAAAATATATGGTTTCGATAAAAAAATCAAAATTTCAAATCTTGTTTCTATAGCATGTTTTATTATAAATTGGCATATATAGGTATTGCAACACTTAAAATGTATTGTTTCTATATATCTAATACTTATTTCTATAGCAGTTTATATTATGAATATGCTGTATATACTGTAATATTGCAATAAACTTAAGCTTAGAAATATACTATTTCTATAGGCATATATTATAATATATTTTAGAGTCAACTTATTGCAAAACGTAAATTAAATTGCTTCTAAAGATCTAATGAGTGACTCTAAATGAGGAGTTTTATATATCCCTCTGTGGTTTTTTATATAATTTGCAATGCATCATGGGACTGTAGTTCTTTCCCTCATTAGCTTTTGAGTTCTGAGTTTTGGTTTGGTTCATGACTTTTAATGCTTTAATAAAGACCTTTTGTAATCTCTTTGTGGAAAATGAATGTAAAAGGAAATGTCTGTTATGTGTGTGTCATACTGGAGCAAACAAGTGAATAATAAGAAGCTGGTGTGTGTTTCAGGTAAAGTGATCATGCACGACCCCTTCGCCATGCGTCCGTTCTTCGGCTATAACTTCGGTCAGTATCTGTCTCACTGGCTGAGTATGGAGCAGCGGCCCGGAGCCAGACTGCCCAAGATCTTCCACGTCAACTGGTTCCGTAAGAGTTCGAGCGGACGCTTTCTGTGGCCGGGGTACGGCGAGAACATCCGTGTGCTGGAGTGGATGTTTGACCGGATCGAGGGCCGGGCCGGAGCAGAACTGAGCGCCGTCGGGTTCATTCCCTCGCCCGGGGCCCTGAACCTCCGCGGACTGCCGGACCTGGACCTCGGCGAGCTCTTCGGCATCTCAGCAGACTTCTGGAGGCAGGAGGTGGAGGACATCAGAGCGTACTTCCAGCGCGAGGTCAACCAAGACCTGCCCAGAGAGATGGAGACACAGCTGGAGCTGCTGGAGAAGAGAGTCGCATCTGTGACTGGATCACTCGTTTTATAATCTCTGAACATTCTCCAATCTAGATGCTTTTACTTGACAAGATATTAATTATTCTTTTTGGTAAATCTATAAAAATTCTTTGCTTAAAATATCTCAGTGGGGGAAGAAAAATCCTCTTTTACTAGTGAAGTGAATTCATCTTGTTTCAAGAATCTAGATATTTCTAGCAGAAAACAAGCTGATGTTTGACCTGATCGGAGTCGGACAGAAGATCTGCTGATACTAAAGGACTGTTTGTTACTGGATTATTGATGTTCATATTTCTATTCAGCTGGAGACTTTATAGCTAACTTTAAACAGTTTAACCACTTCATTTTTCTAAATGTCTTAAATTATTTTTGTATTTCTATGATGACTTGTTCTAAGATATTAATAAAGTATAATTTAAATGTATGTCCAGTGTTTGTGTTTGTCTCTATCACAGTGTTACGGGAAGTATTCGCATTTTAATGCAGTTATGTGTGAAATAACTTGACTTGACGGATTTCAGTCTGAGGAAAACATAAGAAAGTTTAACAAACCAAGCAGAACTATAACCACACACACAGCGGGAAACATGAAGAACAAGAGCATTTACCCTTCTATAACTGAAAGCATTAAACAGAAGAAAAGTCTAGCTTTCTGAGCTAGATTTTGATTAACAATAACCTTTTCTGAGCTGCATTTCAATCCGTTTCGACAACACTTTCTAAATTGTGTCCTTTTAGTGTTTTGGGGGAAAGTTTGGGTTTTGCTTTACTTGGTCAGTGTCCCAGTGTGCATCCACTTTGGTTAACATTGCTGTTTGCTCTATGAATAAAGGTGGAAATACAGCATTAATGAGGCACAATATAACAAACTGTCAACTAACTAAAGAAGAATGCATCCACCAACAAATGAAGATAATTATCAACATCAGGAGAAAATCATTTTCAATATTAAACCGTTGAAGGAGCAGCAAAGTGTAAAGTTCTGTAGATTTATAGATCAGCTGAAATAAAGCTGCTTTCCCCACAGAGCCTGTGCTCATCAATACACCTCATATTTACCAGATGCTTTTCTCCAAATCAGTGAAGTGGACCAAAAAGCAACAATTTTCATCATATACAACTCACAGAAGATGCAAGGCCTTCTCCAAGATTGAATGCAATTTTGTATTTTATTTTATTTCTGTTATTTCATGATTCAAATTTCAATTTTATTGGTCACATTTACATTCATACATGGTACGACGTAAAGTGAAATGTATTGCACGACTGCTCAACAAATTGACTCAATAAGAAAAGGAAAACAATAAGAACCACTTAGGTGAGCAAAGAAATAAGATAAAGGATAAGTACAGTAATAAATATAAATATACTATAAAGAAAAATAGAATTAGACTAGCAATAAGATAAAAATAGAATAAAATTAAAATAAAAGGAGGTAGAAATCGAATATGGCTATAATTAAAAAGAGATAGAAATAAAATATGAATATGGCAATATAACTTAATGAATTATATATACATACAATACAATACAGAGTAATAGAATGAGTAAGAGGCATACTGAAGATAAACGGTATGTAAATTCTACTCATTTATCTCCATGTAGCCTTCTCCCAACTGTGAGTGTCAGGTAGTGCAGATTGAAGAAGTCCATAATGGTATTGAGTGAAAACGCAGTGGACTTGAGTGATGAGTGGTTTAGATACTCAACACTTAAATAATGTTTTAATGTTTATGTTTAATGTATATTATTTATGGAATCAGTTTTTGTTTATTACAGTTGGAAAATTAAAGAAATATGATATGTTCACTGCACAAAATGTCTTACATAGTATTTTTGTCTCATTTTCCAGTGTAAATATCTAAAATTCTTGAAGCAGGACGCATTTACTTGACACTAAAATGATTTCAGATATTTTGCCTTGCTTTCTATAATATATACATACACATTTTTTTTGTTGGTTTTTGCTTAAAACAATGACGCAAGAAAAATCATCTTGTTTATCCAGTAATTCAAAACCTTTTGTTTTTTTTCTCACCACACCGGCAGATATTTATGCTAGTTTTAAGCAAAAACACACAAAACTTTGTACTTTTTTAAATATTTTTTTTATGGAAAATGACAAAATATCTGAAGTCCTTTTAGTGTCAGGTGTTAGTGTTAATGCATGTTAACTCAAGAATGTGCTACTAGAAAACCAGACAGAAACGATTTTTGGCAGCACTGCACGTGTATTTGATCATGTTTAGTGAGCTCCTGAGGCTCCTGACCTCTGTGTGAAGCTCAGAGTCTGCTGATGTCGCGGTCAGTATTTGCTGGAGTGACGGACAGAGCCGGACCTCACGAGTTTCTCAACAGCAGAAGCAAAGACTTCAAAGCTGAGCGCTATCGGCCCGCAGCAGAGCATGCTGGGTAACCGGGGCACGCTCTGAGGCCTGAGGCTCGTATCACGTCAGTAACTCCAGCTGCTGCCAAACACCAGACTTTCTAGGGAAGCAGAAATGTGTTGGATGACGTCCATGAGGATGAAGAAACCAGAGCAAAGATCAGAGTCAGGATTCATTCAGTCATTACATAACATCTGCTGCAGCTCTGCTCTGCTTCAAATCAAAGAAATCAGCAGAACACCAGAAGAAATCACCTCTCCGCTGGTGTCTGCTTTTACCTTCTAATCATTCAGTTGGAGTCGTTCTTCTTTTATTCATGAAATAGCTTCATTTTGATTCATAATCGTTTCTAAGTATAATTGTGCAAGAAGATAACATGTATCATTGAGTAATAAAGCTTTCATAACTTAATGTCAGAATGTTTTTTAGCAATACTGATGTTTATAGGTCTGTTTCACTCATTAATGCATATTCAAAGCAATCTGAATAAAAGTGTTTTGAAAATGAGATTATTTAATGCAATAGATGCAGTCAGTCATTCTTTGTGTGCTGCTCAGTGTGTGTGTGTGTGTGTGTTCTGTCAGATGATGATGAGGTGTTTATCTGGAGTCTGAACAACATGTTTTCAGCTCTTATCAGACTGATTCTGAGCTCAGTGAACAGGCTGTTCCTCTCACACTCTTTATTGGATCCTAGAGTTTACAGAATTCAGGACACCACTGTCTTATCACACCAATAACTGTTTAACAGAGATTTCAACACTCCAGGCCAGCTTTATGAGTCCAAACTTCTGAATCAAACTCACCTGAAGCACTCTGAGTCGGTTCACTTTCAACCAAACCAGTTTGACACGTGCACATTAACTTCTCTAGAAATGCTAACGCAAATATGTTCTTGCTAATATTCCTATTAAGCAAATCTTTGAACATTCAAAACCTCCCGTTACTTAAACTTTCTTTTTTAAGGACCAGGTCTCGTGAAAATGTAGTCAACAGTGCATTTAATACTCAGTTTTCGCATGCATATGATAATACATTTGTTTGCGTGTATATGATACGCATCTATGACACAACCCACAGCTAGCAGCACAGGGCTGTCCTTCACTAATCAAACACACCTGAGGCAGGAATCCAGCTCTTAGACCAGCTGGAGCTGAACTCTGCAGGACACCGACTCTCAGGACAATCTTTGTATCAGTTCCTCCAGTTTAGTTTTTATGTGGCGTACTATTTACACGCATTTTCATGAGATCGGGTTGTGAAGAAAGTTTATGAATGATGACGAGGATGATTTAGGGAACATTTCTCTTTATTATTTTGCAAAATTGTATTTATTGTATATATTTTTTATCTGCTTTAAACTAACTGGGAACATTAACAGCCCGTACATTATTTTGCCAAAAATTATAGCAATATTATAGATATATAAGTTCTCAAAACTGTCTCAGAAAAATAAAGGTTTTTGTGTCTTAAGAACGTGATTAACCATAAAATAAAAGTTTCTTTACTCACCGTCAAGTTGTTCCAAACCGGAACACAAACATTCTATTAATGTTGAGAGAAGGTTTGTTCATAACTGAGAGAGAACCCTGGCTGAACACTGAAGACTGAATGTAGAGCTGAGTTTCATGTCTTTGTCTCTTGAGCACATGTGCATCAGCTCACGGTGAGTCAGCACATTCACACTCATGATGAAGATGAGGATGAAGATGAGGATCGGGTGTTAGTAATGGCTAGCAGATGCACATTTATGGCTGAGACTGGATGACTCGAGCTGAACCGTGTTGCTCAAAAACTGATAGAGAAAGCCCTTTACAAACCAGACTGAACCGGAAACATCAGGATCACCAGACCAGAGCTTTACCTGCTAAACCAGCTTAACCATGAGCTGACAAACAGTTACATAGAAACTATATTCACTCAGAAATATTACATTTTTAAGGAACTGTAATGAACTGAAGGAAATGAGAAACTGAAAAAAAATATTTTCTTGTAAAAGATACTCGATTAATCTTAGGACTAGTCAACATTTCAAAATATTTTTCTTTTACCCCCTTTTTAAAAAAATCCTTTCTAGTTCATTCTGTATTAAATGATCAAGTGTTGAATTAATTCTTGATCATTTCAGTAAACATTTATTCATTGTAAATCGACTCTAACTAGAGGAATAAAATTCAGGAGGGAATCTCAAAACAAACATATTTATTATTATTTTAATATATATGCATGATATATATATGCAATATATTTAATATATATATATATTTTTATCTTTGTCATTACTTTTTTTTTTTTTTTTTCAAATTCTTTGGCATATTGTACGTGAAGACAACAACTGAAAATGATTTTAAGGAATGAACGCTGTTACACAAACTGCTTCAGATTCATCAGTAAATCTGTTTATGATCATAAAGACTAAACACATGGACGGTGTGCTGCAGCATCATGGTGACTGGAGACATGTCCTGATCTGCTCTGCTGACTGTAAAGTAACAACAGATGACAGACAATGCTTACTGATTTTTATTATATTTTACATTTTTTCTGAAATGTGCAGAGTACTGTCAGATATATGAGCTCAGAACAGAAGCAGATTCCTGCACTGATGTGAAAATGATATGAATTAGGTTTTTAAAACTGGGTTAAAAAGCAACAAATCTTTGAGTAGAGCCTGACATCTGCTGGACAAACCATGATCCTTTAGCAGCAGATCCTGTGATGTGTTACAGCGCCACCTGCTAGATCTACAGCTGTTAACTCCTTCACACAGACAGTCATTAACCCTATAAAGCAGGGGTCAGCAAGTTCGGTCCTGGAGAGCCGGTGTCCCTGCAGAGTTTAGCTCCAACCCTAATCAAACACACCTGAAGCTGCTAATTAAGATCTAACTAGGTATACTTGAAAAATCCAGCCAGGTGTGTTGAGGCAAGTGAGAACTAATCTTTGAAGGACACCGGCCCTTCAGGATCAAGTTAGATGACCCCTGCTATAAAGCCTTCTATTGATCACCAACATCATCGACTACTCATCCTACTGCATCTCTTCTGTCTCTGGTGGAGAGTTCAAAGTGTTTTATCCAGTCAAAGCTTTTTTAGTGCAACTTTTCAAACATTTCTGGTGTCTTTCTGCAGTCAAGATTTGACCGATTGACTAAATAACTGCAGCCATATCTCCAGAGGAACTCTTACTGGCTTTACTTTATTTTCCATCAATCTTTTTCTAGAAGAATCAGATCATCAGGATCTTTTGAGGAGCTTTACTTGATCTTCACAAGCATCTGATGTTCTCTGAGGAGCCTTAATTACTTCAGCTCTTCATCAGCACTGCATTATGTTTAGATAATTTCCATCTCATCTTACTGAGAAAGTACTGGAGATTTTGTTTTGTTTTTAATGTCAGTATCTGCTATACTGTAATAAAGATATCATTGATTTACATCACAAGCCTCAGGATTCCATCATTGAAATATCAGCATCTGCTGCAAAGTCAGTAACACACACACACACACACATGGTGTCTCCATGTTTTCTGGGGTCTCTCTCTTCATAGGTGTAATGGTGTTTCTACTGTACAGACTGTATGTGCTATTGTCCTACACTGACCTACACTGACCCTACACCTAAACCTACCCCTTACAGAAAGCACAACACACTTTTAGATTCTCAAAAAACACAGTTTAGTATGTTTTTTAAGCGTTTTGAATTACAGGGACACTGAAAATGTCCTCATAAACACCTTCATATTGTAATACCCATGTCATTATATACATGTGTGTCCTCATAAACCCGCACACACACAGACACACACAGGAGAAATACAACAGCCTACACATGCATTATTTTATAAAATGTTTTATTTGTATAATTGGCAGCTAATTGAAATGCATGAGATTGTATAAGATGGTGCGTAATAGACACTGTGCCAAAGAGAAACACCAGTAACACTTTCAGGATCTGATATAAATACAAATAAAAGAGTGACATTATTGACGATAACTCTACTGATTCTCTATGTAAATATCATATCGCAACCGCTGAGAGCGTTCAATGGCATGTTCAAACCCGAAGCAATGCAACAGCAAAGAAGACACCAGAGCTTCCGTCCCTGGAGAGAAGTCCTTCTTTGGAAATGCCTCTTTTTACACGGAAAGCCTTCACTGATTTGATTAAAAGCCCAGAAACGGCTTCATCCAGACTGAAGCAACATGAAGATGAAGATCAGACATCCGTGAACAAGAGCCGTCGTTTGGTTTCATCTTGTGCTTCGTTTGGTGAAATCAAAAGAGCATCAGAAGCATTCTGACGCAGATGTTTAGTGTTTCAGGTGGAATCATGGGCCGTTTCAAACATGAAGGCAACAGAACTAAACACACAAGTCTGAGTCTGTACGGAGACTGGAAGGCACACATCTTCAGTCTGTACTCACACTAACGAGGGACTAAAGCACAAACCTGTCTGTTTAAGGAGTCAAACAAACTACAATGACTTTTAAACGAGAAGCAACAATGACAAAAAACAACTAGTACATCTTAAATCTGAGCTAAACGACAAACTACATTATCAAAAGGCAAATATTCGGTATATTGCAACTCTCTCCACCTCCTCCTCATCGTCATCATCATGCATACACTGTCACTTCCTGTCAACAGCCACCTGATTGGCTGACGGGGACATGTGACACACTGGCATCTCACAGGGAACAAACGGCTCTGTAAAGAAAAGACATCACGCCACAGCTGGAGAGAGAACCACCCACGGGTAGTTAGTTACAACTAACCAGTTTAGAAATTGAAGTTGGATTAAAGTTTGCATTTGGACCAATCTTTCAGTTGTAACGGCAAACTAATGATTCTGAACATCTATGACTAAAAGATAATAGAAATAACAACCCACAGCTAGTTAGTTATCATAACTAAGTCTGAATTTAAACAAAGCTTGTATTTAGCCAGATATAACATGGTATGTGCATATTATGAAAATAGCAAATTGATGATCCTAATCATTTATGTTATTATTAATATCATGTATTAATACCTATGGGTAGTTAGTAACAGCTAACTAGCTCGGGTGTTTAAATATTCAGATTAAAGTCTGCTTTAGGCCGGATCTAATATAGGATAGATCTTATAAAAATGGCACATTAATGATTCTGAACATTTGGTGAAATACCCATGGGTAGCTAGTTACCGCTAACTAGTTTGGGTATCTTTCCCGCCAGATTAAATTCTGAACATGGCCAATTACTTAGTTACAATATGGAATGCATAGTACAGAATGGCAAACAAAAATCTATGACTAAAATATAATAAACGAATGACCCATGGGTAGTTAGCTACCAACTAACTCGTTTGGAATTCAAAAAAAGCCAGATTAAAGTCTGCATTCAGTCAATTACGCAGCTGTACTGTGGGCTATTTCTTATAAAAACAGCCCATGAATCATTCTGAACATCTATGACTAAAACAATACTAAAGAACGACTAGTTTCTCTCTCCAGCTGCTGACTTCCTGTTAGCAGCGGATCTCCGGAGTAAAACAGAGCACGGCAAAATTGGACCCGATATTCCCGGAGCACACAGACGAGAGCAGGCCGAATCATGGGACTCACCGGCGGTCACTATTTGGCAGTGAGTGAATGAGATTGTGTTCATTGATTCAGTGACTCCGAATCAGAGCGGCTGTCTCTCTGCTGAAGCTCAAGATCGTTACGGACCCCATGATGTGATTTCGGCTCCGCCAGCGCCGTCTGCTCTGGGAGCAGTTGCATATTGCTTTGCGTTAGTGCTCGTTTACTCCGAACGAATCCGACGGCTACAGCTCCATTGTTTTCCTCCCAGGAGTCGGTAAAGTGCTATAAGAGACGCCGCACGTGAACCCGAGCACAAGAAATCCTTTCCGTTCTAAACATCAATGATTGTGAATTCAGGTTTCTAGAATCTAGGACAAAATTAAGGCAAATACATTTAAGAAACCGAAGCTAACACTAGTTAATCTAGTTGTAGAACGACTACCGTTGATCTCTAGAACTCTCAGCGACGGCTGATTCAGATTTGTTCAGTCGAGCTGTGAAGCAGGTTAACTCACTCACACTCGTCACTAACCAGCGCCCAGGACACTCACACCATCTGCGGACCGATCAAAAGCCGAGGCCTGTCATATCGTTATAATAAAAATAGTGCAATTTTAGACATTTATATAAATAACTCTAAAACCGTGCTTTTAAGTTTGTTTTTCAGTTTTCCATATACATGTATTTACATATATTTATAGAGTAGCCTATGTACACACACACACACACGTACATTAACGGCCCTTCAACTCTCGCTCTGACTCCAAACAAACGCTTCCAAATCTGCTCCAAAACAGTTGGATGCTTTGAACAGCGTGCAAACCTCTGATGAGGAAGCCGTGCACGTTTAACAGAAGAAGAACTGTGATGAGGAAGACCCAATCTTCTCCATCGCTCAGGGAACGGGCTGACAGGAAGCGTTTCTGAGTCTGAGTACAGAGAGCCTAAGAGCACTGAGGACAAATAACATGTAAATATTTATAGGAAGTCTGGCTCGGGCAGCAAAAGGGCCTCATTTATATTTGTAAAAACTGGCTTTGACGTGGAAAAGTGCATCACGTCAGGCACTTCTTCTTGTCGGGGTACTGCAGGTTTCTGGAAACGTAAGCTGCTCTAAAATTAAAGAATGTGGACCAGGACTGGTGATCTTTTATATGTTAGTGACCTTAATGCAGTGCGATGCAGATTCGTCTGAAGAGAGCCGTGTGTGCATGTTCTTCTGCGAATCACAGAAAAGGGTTAGGGTTTGACCAAAAATCAATTCCTATTCCAGAATCGGATACTTTTCAGATTCCACCTATCAGTTCCTGTTCATTTTTGCTAGCGAAACCGTGCTGTTAAAAATGTATATGTCTTTGAATCATTGATTCATCCAGTAACGAACAAGTCAATCTTGACCGAATCATTGCGTTCAGATGTCGTTTAGTTTAGTTGAGATACAACTATTAGGAAATCTGGAATCTGAGGGAGCAAAAAAATTCAAATATTAAAAACAAAAATTCTTTAAAGTTGTCCAAATGGTCACCGATAGGAACTGGAATTGATAAAACCCAACCCTAGTAGCACAAGTGATTGTAAGATCAAGTTTTCTGTTCTAAACGAGGCCCGGGAGAGGAGTGTCAGACGTGCTGAGCTTTGGCTTTGTCTTTGCTGCGAGTGTTTCTGCCGTCGCTGGGGCTGATGTGAATGGAGCCCTGCACCAGCGCCTCGGTGTGATAGAAGTGACCGATGACCTCGCTGTAGGCCGGCGGAGCGGAGACCAGCGGCCCGTCAAACACGGTGCGGTTGGGCGGCGCTCGGACCGACTCTCGGTTCAGCTCCAGCTGCTGCTCGGGGTCCCTCAGCTGAAGGGAGCAGGGGCCCTGGTAGGGTGGAGGCTCCTCTCCGTCCGACAGAGAGATGGTGGGCGGGAGGTCGATGATGGCGTGAGGCAGGTATGGGAACGTGGGCTGGAAGCGCGACAGTCGCTCACGCTGAAGATACGACGGCACCCGGTCCGGAGCGTAAACCTGCAGGACACAGACAAAAGGTTTTTACGGCCCTTATATTTGCCAACGCAGATGAACCAGGTTTCATTCTAGGAGGAGACCGGCCTGATTGTAAAGCGAAACGTGATTGGTTATAGTGAGAAGTGAGGCTGTTATCGGATTGGCTTGAGGAGACCATGCATTATTATCAGCATCTTAAAAGGTTTACAAATCCACAGGATATGATTCACAAATAAATGCCAGGCAACGATTGCTTTTATTTGCAAATTCACTTTTATTTATTTTGTGGAGTGAATCTAATTCTTGTTTGTGAAAATCTAAGATTTATTTGTGAATACCATTCATTATTTGTCAATGTGTGTCATTTTTTAATTATCTTTTTACATTTATTTGTGAATCATAATCTATTTATTTGGAATGAGGCAACAGTTCTACTTCACAATTTAAGGAATTTAACAAACTTAAGGAATAGAAGTTATGTTTATTTATTTTATCCTCTGAAGCCACATAAACTGGTAAGTGAGCTAAAGTTTCCTGAAGCTGAAAGTTTCAGTCTCACTTTAAATACATTTGTTTAGGTTTGGTATTTATAATAGATGTTGTTTCTAATGAAAGCATCTATCATTTCTGTTTCGTTCTGAACACTGTTAAATAGAAAGGATCTATTGTGGAGCGTTCAAAGGAACTAAAATACATGTTTATAGTGTTTACAATGTTGGCAAACATTTTCTTTACAGTATTTAACATCATTTCTGAATGTAATAATAATAGAAAAATAATATATTTTTTTCTTTCAACAATTTAAATGTTGTCCATTATAGTCATTAGTGACTCATTTTTCTTAAGATAAGCAGTAGGCATCTCTGAATGAGAACACAGATTAAGTTATGCTCATTAATAAATCATACCTCACTCATGGCACTAGAAGAGCTGGGACCATCAGAGGACCACAGACTGCCCTCCTGGGATAAAACACATGACAAATTATACAGGAACACAAACAACTGGGCTCACATTCTTCTTAGTAATTTAATAGGCCTTCATTAGTTAAAACTGAATTGAGCTAGTTTTCTCTTTTTCTGCTCTCATAATTCAGCTGAATTCAGTTTGTCATGTTCACTGGTTCTCTCTGATCATCGGATTACTTTACATCCTCATATTTAAAGAAGGAAATGAAATGCTGCTTTATCATGTATATACAATCATTTCCTACAGTTCATCTAGAAGACACCCCCCGAAAGCGTCATTTCTCAGCATGTGTTTCCTCACACACATTTGGCTCCGTTTCAGTCATGATTCAATTATGATAGCATGACGAATCTTAATGTGTTTGATCAGGACACACTGCAGTATACCGTGAGGAAGCTGATCTACATCCACTAGGTGTCAGGATTCTCCAGCAGTTATAGTTATAGTTCAACTGCTAAATTAACTCGATTAATGGACACACACAAACATGAGTTATGGGATGATTAATCTCACACACACACATACGCACACACGAGCATTGTGAGTCAATGATAATGTGACCAAGCGGAACGTAAAATTAGAACAGTTACTCCACTGGAGTGAGACGGACATCAGCGTGTGTGAACGAAGCCGTAACAGAGAGTGAGTGTGTGTGTGTGTTTGTTTCTTACCAACGGCAGAGGCAGGTGTCGTCTGTGCGCTCGTCCGTGGCGGGAGATGAGAGATTGCGCAGACAGTCTGTAGTGATTCAGCAGACATGTGATAACTACCACCATCATCATCATCACCACCACGATCACCAGAATCTGAACAAACTCCAGCTGGGCTACACACACACACACAGAGAGAGAGAGAGAGAGAGAGAGAAGTACTGTAAATCTTACTGAATATCAAGCTGAATAACATAGCATTCTCAAAATCTTATCCCGGACCACAAAACCAGACAGAATGGCTATTTTCTGAAATTGAGTTCGTCTAAAAGCATCCTCTAAAAGCTGAATGAATCATCTCTCCACTGATGTCTGGTTTGTTAGGAGAGGACAATATCTGTCTGAGATACAACTATTACAAAAACTGGAATCAGAGGGAGCAGAGACATCTCAATATTGAGAAAATCTCCTTTAAAGTTATCCAAATGAAGTTCTCAACAATGCATCTCACTAAACTAATATTAGGTTTTGATAGGGTTCTTTTTCATTTTGACTCATACAATGTATTGTTGTCTATTTCTACAAATATATCTGAGCTGCTGATGACTCATAGACCTGAGTAAACGTGAAAAAACAAACAAACAAACCAATTCTGATTTAAACTAATTCAAAATAAAATTAAAAACAGGTCTCGAAGTAAAAAAATAAAAAACACATTTTACAGTAAAACAATATATTTCATTTCTCTTAACCCTAATTTCTAAAGACAAACACATTCAGGCTAGGCACCAGTGTTTGGGGTCAGTACGTTTTTTTAAATGTTTTTAAAAGACATGTCTTCTGCTCACCAAGGCTGCGTTTATTTGATAAATAAATAGTGAAATATTATTCCAGTGTAAAGCATCTGTGTTCTCTGTGAATCTGTGTTATAGTGTATTTCTGTGATGTTCAGCATCATTCCTCCAGTCTTCAGTGTCACATGATCTTCAGAAATCATCAATGCTCAACACACATTTCTGATTATTATCAGTGTTGAAAACATTCAAAAGAACAGTATTTATCTGAAATAATAATAATAATAATAATAATAATAAAGGTATTTACTGTCACTTTTGATCAAATTAAAGTGTCTTTGATTAATTGCTGGATTTGAAGATATTGTCACAGTTTAGACTTGATGTTCAGACAGAAAACTGATCTCAGATGTATCACACTTGCATCAAGAACTGACCAGAAACTTTCAAAATAACGCAGTAAAACAACAGTAAGCAGAAAACCCCAGCCGCCTGAAGCTCAACAGCCATAAAACCACACCGCAGCTTCTCTCACCGACCAGCAAGAAGCATAAAGATATACCATGAACAAAAAAAGTGTCTTATAAAAGACATTCCAGATCTACAACAAACTAAAACTCTAAAATACTCTCAGGTGATGTGTTTTTAAATAAAGGCTAAGTCACAATAAAGAGCCTCACCGCTGCAGCGCGTCCGAACACACGGATGGGAAGCGTCCGCCGCATGGAGCTGCATGATGCACATCCACATCCAGCAGAGACACACTAACACTGAAGCCCTGCGTTCCCACACACCCCGGGGCAGATGGGTACGAGGGGGGCGGCCTGAGCCCCGCCGGTCTAGACTGAATTGTCTGAGCGAGTCCGTTTTGAATATGAAAACAAAAAGAGTGCGAGACAGCTGATGGTGTGAGGACGTGAAGTGAGCCACGAGCGCAGAGCCAGACACACACACACACACACACACACACGAGATCATTCACTACATCGGTGTCTGCATTCTCACTAAACTGATACATTTGTATCTCTTTCAAAACATATGCTAAGTCTGCTACATTCAAAATGACTGGCAACATTTTGACAACTAACTCATATTTACTCATTTGAAATTTACTAACGCTAAACCACAAATTACTAACTGTAAACAGATTAAAACTAAACAACAACAAAACAACACACACGCACAAAACATTGAAACTAATATTTACAACAAGAAAAAAAAAGATGAAATTATTACAAATGAAATTAAAATTCTAATAAAAATATGAAAATAAATGCCAATTTGAATTATTAATTAAATCTATGAAGATAAATAATACTGAAATAACACTGAATCTGAACGGGTGTTTTTAGCATTCATCGGCTAGGAAAGAGAAATTCCAGCAATATTTCTGTCATAATCATTATAACATTATGAAAAATATGTTTTCATCACTGATGTGTTGGTTGTGTGTTATGAGCTCTGGCTATGGCTCTGGTGTGTCAAACTTTCAGCAGAATCAATAAAACAACAACAAAAGCTTCAGTCGTTTGAGTCGATGAGGCTGTAATTCTGACACTATGACGTCTATTCAGAGAGCTAACACGAGCAGCTGATGACGGCAAACACACACACACACACAGAGATCAGACGCAGGGTGACGGAGGGTCATGAGGGGTCAAGAGAGGTCAAAGCTCCACCCCTCCCCCGTCTCTTTCTCACGGGTCATTCACGGTCACCGTCGAGCCAGACAGACAGAGAGAGGAGGGGTGTGTGTTTGTTTAGCTGCAGTTTGGGAACAAATCTAAGCTCAGAAATGAGTTTAAATCTGACCAAACCTCCTTTTACTGGAAAAATGAATTTATACCCCCCCCCCCAAAATCACTTCCTCCAGCATATATTATACAAAATATATATAAACCACCTGCTTATGTTAGATCTAAAATATATAAAGCTCCTCAAGCACATATAATATATCCAAAAATATAAAGCTGATCCAGTATATATTGGGTAACACTTTACAATAAGGAGCCATTTGTTAACATGAATGTATTAACAAACATGATCAAACTATTTTTATCTTTGTTAACACTAGTTCATAAAAATATAGTCGTTCATAGTTTGATGAAATGAACATTAACTAAGATTTATATATTCTGTAGGAGCATTCATCATTCATAGTTCATGCTCACTGATGAACCTCGTTGTAAAGAGTTACCATATGGTATAAAAAAAATCTAGAAATATTAATCTAGAAAATAAGGCTTAAATGAAAAAAAGGTGTTCTTTTGTGGTTTATGTTAGTAAATGGTCATTAGAATTAATTTTATGCTAAAACAACAGAAGTCTATATTATGTGCTCATTTACATGACACACACACACACACACACACACACACACACACACAGTGTGCTGACAGTGGCAGTGCCACAGATGGGTGAGTGGGTGTGGCAGCCGTGTGTGTGTGTGAGAGAGAAAGGTCACAGGGTGTCACAATTTGCTTGCAAATTTCCATGGGAATGACAAAGCACAGAGACACAGAGAGAGGGACAAAGACAGAGACAGACCCTGTGTCTCGGTGAGAAGACTGTGGGAAACACAGACGGACATCATAAAACATACGGCTGCAGTCCTCACGCTGACTGGTTAGAGAGAGCTTTAGAGAAACAAGATCATGTGACTTTTTAGTGAATCTAGTCCATCTACCGGACATGAGAGGAATAGTCAACATTCAGCGGAAAAGTGAGATCAGAGATCAGCTGGAGTGTGTTTCTTCATCAGATCTGGAGAAATGAGTCTCTGCAATGGATGTGAATGGGTGCCGTCAATGGATGTAATGTTCACTGATGTAATGGATTATTGTGATGTTTTTAATCAGACTCCCATTCACATTCATTGCGGAGACACTGACGCAGAAGGTTGAGACGTGTGTGTTTGGATTAGCAGATGTTTGTTCAGCAGCCGTGTGTGTGTGTTTGGTCTAGCGACGGTCGGTGGTGCAGGTGGGCCTGGAAGACTCCGTCTGAACATGTTGTGTGTGTTTGTGTAACGCCGTTCAAACACGCCGAGGGCGGAACACGCGGTAAACAATGCAAACTATGCTTTAATGAGAGAGGGAGAGACTGACGGTTGAACTCATTCCGAAAAATACTAACTGAATGATGTTGTAGGAGGACAATTAAACCAGCAGCAAACCAAAACACATCCATCACCATACACAAGAGAACACCAGTGACAGAGTGACCACCGGATGGAAACACATGCAAAGTGTTCTGAGATGTTTTTGCTCTGTCTGGATTGGTTTGAGTGTTTCGAAACGCTCCAGGCGTGTTTGTGTTCAGACCGATGCCAGGTGCACCTTCCTGCCCCCCGGCCAAATAACATTCCAGCTCTGGATAAACTCCAGCCTGTGCTTCATCACGCTGGAATGATTCGCTCGCTCAGCTTCACAACCTCAGACCCAAAACACTCCAAAGAATTTCTTTTTTCAAGAACATTAGAGCATGTTTCTCACACACACACACACACAAAACACTTCTTAGTTTCTAAAATGCCATTCAACTCTGAGTTGCTTGCCATTTGCTTGCAATCACTTTACTAGTTTACTAGATATTTACTAGCAAGTCAAAACTATTTTTTTGAGTGGCTACATATTCAGTTTGTATTAAATTGCTAGGACAAAAAAAAAAGTATCACAAATTTCAAAGGAAAGGTAAGAAAAAGCACAGTTTAGTGTATTTGTAAAACTAACTTGTAAAGTCCAAACTGTTTCTAATCTTTTTCTTATTCAGTTTAGGCAAAATTAAAGTAGAATTTACTTTGAAAATGTTCACAAATAATTAAAAGGATATTGAATTAAACGTGAAATGATGATGAAGAAGAAGTCCTAGCGTTTCCTTATACTACATCATCTAATAATCAGGTAAAACAGTTATGAACTTATGTTTATGCACTTGCTCAAAAATTGATTTCTGATCGTTTTTACCAATAAAAAAAAAATGATAGAATGCAGCTTATGTTTTCTTTATTTTTTTATGTTAATATTGTTTATATTACTTATTCAGTACCTTATTTTATTTCAAACAAAAAAAATGTTGGTTTAAGTAAATGATAACCTGAAGCTTGAATGAAGTCAAACACAGGAGAAGCCGTCATACCGGTCTCTAACACACACTATTAATGTCATGTGACCGCGACCAACCCGTCTGTGTTCTCAGACAAAACAACCTGATGGAAACACACACACACACACACACACACACGCACACAGAGCAGTGCAAACACTTCCCAGACTTGTTTCTCAGACAGACACGCTCAAACACACGGGCTGAAATAGAGCAAAGGTCACGCCGAGCACACTACTGAGGGAAGGACACACACTATCAGTCTTCAAGCACACATCACGTCAAAACCGTATTTATTTAGTTAGCACACACTGTATATGGTTAATCCATACTGTAAAACTATAAACACTAAAATCAGTTGATAGAAAAGATTTAAAAATGTGAAATAATACTCTCTCATGTATCATTAAAACAAATATTAATATAAAAACTGAAATAATGAAAGGTTTGTGTAAGGTTAGGTGAAAAAACAACAACATTATAATCATATTATAATTTACAGTTATTATTAATATTGTAATTATTATAATAATACTTTATTACTATATTTTATTTTGTGATATATATATACACACAGCTCTGAAAAAAAAAAGAGACCACTGCAAAAAATCTGTATCTTTTGGGTTTTATCCTAAAAACTGTTAATCTCACCAATACACCACAAGTACAAATCAATTCACGACTTTGAAACATTAAGGATGGAAGGAAGTTGACGCTCACTGAATCCTTGTGACAGTAAAGCTAGGATTGAGCCTTTTTTTCTTGATTTAAAACCTTTCTATTTTTTTTCTATTTTTACATTTAATTTAACTACATTTTATTTTACTTTAATTTAAAAATATATTAGGATGTTTTAAATTATAATTATATAATAATTTTATAAATAAAGAAATAGGCTACCGTGTTTAAAAAAGGAAGGTTGTGAGAGAAACAATAGACAATGAGAGACAGACACAAATACTCCAGAACATGAGCTTCGGTGCTTCACTAACACACAAGGATCATGGGAAGAGATTTTAGAGTCTCTCTCTCTCACACACAGAGACCTTTACTTGACGGGCTGGTCCTTCCTCTGACCTCTGACCCCTGCAGCACAGACGGCTCTACAGCTGCATCGTCTCATATGCTAAATGCTCATTTACATACATCTGAATTAAACCAAGACAGTAATTAAGACTCAGATGAGACTAAAGTGACCTCCAAAACACAAACACACACACATATATACATACATATACACACACACAAATATTCTTTTATTCACAGATAATGTGTGTGATTTATCCTGAGACTAACTAACTATCAGACATATAAACAGGAACTCTTCACTATAAATAACAAAAATAAACTTTCTGTATGTAATAATAATAAAAATCATGAGAGAAATGTATAACATTTATAACAATTAGTATTTTTAAAATTTATAATACATTTTTATTATTACAATTTTTAATCTAAATATTATATTCAAAATATAATTAAAAAGATTACAACATATTACATATTATAAATTGATGCAAAAAACTCAAAATTGTACAGTGAGACAAAGTTTAAGAATACCGGCTTCAATGTAATCTACAAGAATATAATACAATCATATAATACTATATATATATATAATTATAAAAATATTATTATTGTTAATTACAATATTTTTATTTTATATTCTAATATGATATATTATTAATATAAAGGTTTTTATTTTATTTTAGTGGCTTTTTTAAACATTTCAATAACCCATCCAAACTTTGTAAAACTGCATTTTTGCAAATTTTGGACTTTTTTTTTAAATTAAGAAACAAGGAATAAAAATAACTAAGTGGGCAGATTTGAGTGCTACTGAGGTCTTGTTCTACTGACTGTCTAAATGATGACAAAAGTTCCCGATATAAGACTATTCCAATGATTTACCACGTATGGTCATAACCGGAGCTGCTCGGGGGGAAGTTTAGTCAGAAACGTTCCTCTGAAGAGCAGCGAGACACAGAGAGCATGCTGGGAAAGCGGACGCAGACGTGACATAACAAATGACTAATGAAATCAAGAGTGTGTGTGTCTCAGGGGTGTCTCTATATTCCCACACACCCCATCTGCTATTTACGGCTCTAGACACTGAAGCGTCTGTGTGAGTCTCCCTGAACACAAAAAGAACCTTCAACCAAACCAAAGCACACGAACTGGAGGTTCACTAAACTAGCTCCACGTTTCCTGCTGATTCTGAGACTGAAGTTCACCTGAGGCTGGATTCTTCAGGCCTGTAAATCTGCACTGAACAGCAGCATACAGCTCATAGACCAGAGCAGCTCTACCTTCACCTGGGCCGCTTAATTATTAACCCTCACACTCAGACAGGAGCTCTTAATGGAGACTAAAATAGATGGGAGTCTGAAGCTGATAACAGACCACAGCTAGTGTGACAGAAACACACTGATAAAGACAATCAATCAATGACCTGTAATGAAAGAGGTCTGGGACAGTGTCTACTGTACTTACTGTACACTCATCCATCAAACAAGACACGACAGAGAGCATCAGCAAATCACTGGCTCTCTCGCTGCTTACA
>JAUMHG010000092.1:4376176-4391936 GCA_032359395.1 Enteromius anoplus | reverse complement strand
TCAGTGTCACATGATCTTCAGAAATCATAATAATATACTGATTTACTGCTCAACACACACTTCTGATTATTATCAGTTGAAATGATTGTGTTATTATCATGTTGTTATTATCGCTACCCAATATGCCTTATGTACATGTACAAACTACTACTACATATACTGTTAAACATTACTTTGGTGTAAAGCTGCTTTGCAATGATATGTATCATGAAAAGCGCTATACAAATGAATTTGAATTGAATTGAATTGAACTCATCATCATGTTCAAGAAACCAATTTGCTTTGTGACATGCTGCAATATCCTGCTGGAAGTAGCCATCAGAGGATGGGTACATGGTGGTCATAAAGGGATGGACATGGTCAGAAACAATGGTCAGGTAGCCTGTGACATTGAAACGATGCCCAATTGGCACTAAGGGGCCGAAAGTGTGCCAAGAAAACATCCCCCACACCATTACACCACCACCAGCAGCAGCCTGCATCCATGTTTTCATTCTCACTCAACCATTTGAATGTCTTGACAGAAATCGAGACTCATCAGACCAGGCAACATTTTTTCAGTCTTCAACTGTAAAATTTTGGTGAGCTCGTGCAAATTGTAGTCTCTTTTTCCTATTTGCAGTGGAGATGAGTGGTAACCGGTGGGGTCTTCTGCTGTTGTTGAAGGTTGTGTGTGTTGTGGCTTCACAAATGCTTTGCTGCATACCTCGGTTGTAACGAGTGGTTATTTCAAAGTTGCTCTTCTATCAGCTTGAATCAGTCGGCCCATTCTCCTCTGACCTTTAGCATCAACAAGGCATTTTCGTCCACAGGACTGAACCATTCTTTGTAAACCCTAGAAATGGTTGTGTGTGAAAATCCCAGTAACTGATCAGATTGTACTGTGTGTGTTTGCTAATTGCTAAACACCACTTAACAAAAATTGTCTTGAAAGTCATTTACAATCAGTTATTTCAGAAAGTATGTGCACTGCAGCAGACTCTCAGAAGCACTCACCCAAGTCTTCTCTAACCCTAAACCGTGCACATTAGTCAATCAAGGGAGAGACAGGGAAGTGTGTTTGAGGGTTCACTCTGAACCTTTGAGAAGAGGAGAAACTCTCTCCAGCCTTCGTTCTTGAATGTTAAAGATCATTTTCATATCACTTTATTCAGCGAAATATTGTTTTATTTCACAGCTTGATATCTAGTGTAGCAGACACTGTTGAAAGTCAGTATGATGAATGTAAAGATCAGTGTGTGTGTGTGTGAGAGTGAGTGACAAACTCACACTGTGATGCTTCAGGATTATTTAAGCTATTACAGGGCTATATAATTAAACAAAGTAATCGAGTGTACAGTCAACTGAGGGGAAGACAAGCACTTGAGAAGCTCTAAACACACACACACACATACACATGGAGCTCAGATGGCCTTTAGGGACACAGGGCTGGAGAGGAAGCTTCAGGGTTGGGAGCAATTAGAGTGTCAGACTCCCATACACACACACACACACACCTGTGCATGTCGGGGGCCCGTGGCCCCTGGGGACGCCAGTGAGAGTGTGTGTGACAGCGTGAGCGATCATCGTCATTAGCATTATTTATTCTCTAAGCACAGGCTCACTGCAGGACCGCACTAATAGAATTCACGAATTACAATGAGCGCCCCTGTGTGTGTGTGTGTGTGTGTGAGTCTCACAACCCGTCAACACACTCTCCACATTCACCATGGTGAGCTGATCTTTATTTTGTGTCAGTGTTGTGAAGCATCTTGTATCTGTCTGTATTTAAGGTCACAGAATTTCATTTGGCCGTCAAACCTCCAGGATTCAGATCCAGAGTCTTTCTGAGGTTGAGATCTTTGTCTCTGGTCGGAAACACACTAATCTGCGTGAGTTTTTGTGTTACTAGGACAGAATTTAAAACCTCAGTGCAAATGGTAATCATTTACAATTATTAAAAAGTAATTAATTTGAAAATGCAACATATGCACCAAATCACTTTCCAATTTGTTTTTTCTTTTCAGATAAAAGGGTAAATTGTTACTATATTATCATCCAATTAAAATCTGCTAAATATGACTTTAATGAAGATGTTATAAACATTAGCATCATGTAACAAAGGTTCCATGTAACGAAAGTGCAGATGACAACTGTGAAGAGTATAGCTTATATATATATATTATAGAGTATATTTTATTTTATTTTAGCAATACTGTCTATGAGTTATACAGGTAAGTTCCCCTATATCCTCAGTTTAACTGGAAAAGCACATTTTAAAGCTGACTCTTGTTTTCCGAATACCCCTGAACCTCCTTCAGGGTGTTTGCATGCTTGTTGTCTTTTTCTGATGAGGTTGGATCCCTGACGGACACAAGAGCACATGAATCAGGCTCATGCAGTGTTTGTGTTTGTGTTCGTGTTCTTGTAAGCTTTGATTCTACATTTTTCTTAAATGAGACGGCAGCTCTTCATATGTGTGTGTGTGTTAATATGAGTGTCTCTGTCCAGTTGTAGCTCATCATGGCACTTCAGGGTCTGGATGTGTGAGTATTCAGTGCGGTTCTTACCTTGACTATCTGTGCGCTTGAGAGCGCTTGCTTTTACACCGTCCAGTCATCAGAATAAAAGGAGGCTGAAAAATATCATCTCATAAATCAAGGCAGTAAGCACTTTTTACAGAGACCTTCCTCCTGATGAAGTCGTCTAAACCTGCAGCCGCACACACACCACACACACACACACACACAGTCAGCCATTATAAATCATTTCTTTACTGTTTGGCAGGTAAAGTTGGAAGCAGAACTTGACTAGACTAAAGATTAACAAAGTATCATCAAGAATTCAGAGTTTCCCCACAGTGTTGTTTTATATTCTGAGTGGTTGCTAGGGTGCTCTGCTTGGTTGCTATGTTATGTATCCTGTTTGGCGTAAAAAACCTTCAACCTCACTGCAACTTGCATATCTTCTAGAATTCTCAAATACCTTCTTGTAAATAGCGTTCTGTGTTCTGAGTGGTTTCTATGGGGTTGCTAGGGTGTTCTACTGTACATGGTTGCTGTGGATTTGTTTAGTTTTTTCTCCTGTCTGGCATGACAAGATCCCTTTTAATGCAACTTACCGATACTTCCAAGTTTTACTATTTGTGTTCTCAGAGGTTACTATGGGGTTGCTAGGTGTTTTCTCCTGTCTAGCATTAGTGAGCTCAAATGTAGTACATTACTATTGTACAGTGAGTCCAAAATTTCCTTATGATTTTTTTCGCATTTATCATTCAAAACATTGTCATGCACAGAAACCTTGCGCCCTGAGTCCAATGCATATTAATTAATATGTAGTGAAAAGATTTGCAAAACAAGCCATGAGGATGATTTTGTTGTCCTGTCTCTTGGATAGACCTGGGAAAAAAGAAAGAGGAAATGTTGGCTTCATTCAATCCTGAGGGTTCGTAAAGAGGAAGGACAGTTTCACCTCATTGTAAAAGGTTCAGAAGTTTATTTTTATGTTTATATTCTATCTGTTTGTGCTGAGAGATGAAGTGGATCAATTTGTTAGACGCCATTCTGGCTTTTGGAGTTCACTTGTACAGTGAGGTTAAGGCTTATAATGTACATCAGTGTCAGTCATCTATCATTTCCTCTGATTTTAGGCATTACTCATGGGTAAGGTGTAGAGATATGGTCAAGACTATATTTTTGCATTGAAAGGGTTAACACATCAAACCGTGCAAAACCAGGACTTGCTTTTTACGGTGGCTCCCGATTGTCAAAACACCACTAAAAAAAGCTTTCTACAGATGCTTTCTACAAACACAGAAAATTGAAACAAATAAAAAAATGTTTTAATAAAACATTTTTTTTACATGGAGATAGTGTGAAAACTTGATTGACACAACATGAGGTCACATTAATTTAGTTACAGACTCAGTTCAATGCTCTAACTAACCTCAATTGTAATCTGTTAGCGCAGAGAATTTAACAAAGTTTACTAGTGCAGTGGAGCTGAAGGGACGACGGTCAGAGTGTTAAAGTCATGACTCTTTGTACTGGAGACCCTCAGGGGCCCGACCGCCAACCGAGAGATTCAATCTCTCTTTACGCATAATCGATATTCAGGCCCAGATGGGCTGCATGAGGAGAGATGGAGGAATATCAGGATGAGGGATGAGCACGAACTCTCCTGTGTCTCTCAGGGCCATGCTGCTTCGCTGCTGACTGCGTTTTTCACACGATACGGAGAGAAAGAGGCCGATAATAGAGTCCAGGAGAAAAAAAAAACTAGCTGTGTTAGACCACTAGAGAGAGACGCTCCTCCAGCATAAGCTCTTTCTGCTCTCGGATGATGTTTCTGTGCATTTGGCTGATGCTGGGTGAACTCCAGAACTGCTGTTATTTATCCATCTGACGCTTTTTCTCTGGAGCATCCCGATGGAGGGTCAGGATCACATGATCTGGGTTCTCTGGGTGCCGTCAGATCTTAAGATGCACTTAACTCACTTCACCGTGCTGGTTACACACTTCAGAACTCAAGGGGGCAATAGAGGTTTTCTTGCTGACAGTGTGTGGCCTGCAGGAGGAAACTGACCGTAGGAATAGTTTACACTTCCTTCAAGTGCACTTGGGAAAACTTGTACAAGTCAGATACAGAATATGGGAAAAGAAAGTAATTATACTGTATACAAAACTAATATATTGAATATTATATCAGTGTTTTTATTACATAAAGCAAATTGTAAACGTTTGTAAAGTCTATAAGCAATTTGAACATCATGATTTGAAAATAACAGCGAGTAAAATTGACACAATCCTTTTCAATGTCACAACTTAGAAAAATTACGATACTCCATCTTTTGTAAATATTGTTCTGTTTTGAGTGGTTGCTATGGGGTTGTTAGGGCATTCTGTGTCCTTCAGAGTTGTTAGGATGTTTTCTTGCTGAAAATTTGTATCTTCCAAGATTCCAGGTCCCCCCAGTACCCTAGTAACCCCTTAGCAACCGTTACGAACACCCTAACAACTCCTAAGCAGCCACTCAAAACACCCTAACTACCCCAAAGCCACCACCTAAAACACCCCAAAATACTAAGAACACCCTAACAACCACTTTAGTGATCACTAAGAATACTGTAGCTACCCCATAGCAACCACCCCAAACACCCTAGCAACCCCTTAGAAACCACTAGCACCACCCTAAGCAATCACCCGGTTAGTGTGATTTCACCAAGTACGAGATGTTCCTGGAACAACATTCTAATCAACCAATCAGAATTGAGGAATGACTTTTCTGGAAATATCTGTTTTAGGCTTATAATCATAGTTAGGTGCTTCTACACCCTTGTTAATCAGCTATCATTTACCACTTATTTTAGGCATAATTTTTGGTTTGGGGTAGGTTTAAGGGTAAGGATTTGGATAAGTTTATATTTTTGGAAAGTAATGTTGATCCCATTCTACTTGGTGAAATCACGGTGACTGCAATCACCCCAAGCACCCTAGCTGCCCTACAGCAACAATAACCCCAACCTAACTCTAACCCTAACCCAGTAACACCTTAGAAACTACCTAGAATAACCCTAACAACCCCTATGCAACCACCCACCATGCCCCAGATAAATACCCTCTTAGCAACCAACCCAAACACCCTAGCTACCCTGTAGCATCCAACCCAAACACCGTAGCAACCCCTTAGAAACCACTAAGAACACCCCACCCTTGCAACCCCTTAGCAACCACTAAAACCCTAACAACCCCCTAAGCAATCACCCCATACACCCTAGGTACCACATAGCAACCCTAGCCCTAACCCTAACCCAGCAACGGATACCAAGAACACCCTAACAACCCCTAAGCAACCACCCGAAATACCCCAGCTACCTCTTAGCAACCAACCCAAACGCCCTACCCTTGCAACCACTTAAATAAACCCCCCTATTCAACCACCCAAAACCCCCTAGCAACCAGTTGAGAGTTGAGGTAATAAAATCGGTCTCTGTTCAATCTGTGTTTGGATCCTCCTTTGCAGATCCTGACACATCTTCACCTGTTAATGAGTTTAATGAACATGTGCAGTACAGTCATAAACAATCGCATTATCATGGTAACTGTGACGTGACGCAGAGCGCACTTGTTCTGAATCGTGTTCCAACACATTTCACAACACATGAAATCAAATGTGTGTATTTCCACTGATTGACGCTCACACATGTGTGTGCTCCCTACCTGTAAAACACACAAACCCTCAGTGTTTCAACCTTCCTTCAAATCACTCATTCCATTTGATCCTTCCCTAAAACCTCCAGCTAGAGACGTCCACGTGTGAGTGTCTGTGTGTGTGTCAGAGTGAAAGTATGAGTGATGGAGGGGCTGCTGATGGAGAATGAGTGTGATGACGGATGAGTGTGACAGGCAGATGGTTTTGCTTGTCGTCTCTTTAATCACACAGACTCAGCTGGGCGTGAAGGAAGAGCTTTGTCTCGTCATGGCAACAAACAGGAGACAAATTTACCCACAATTCTTTCCCACACCCTTCCTCACGGCTGGTGTTTTTGGCTAAGTGTAAGAAAGAGAGAGTGAGTGTTATCAAGCAAATGTGTGTTTAAAAAGCAGAAATGCAGAAAGATCAGCATCCATGTGAGACTTGAGAACAGAGTTTAAAGATTCAGCATTTACAGAGTTTCTATATCGTCATGTCATTCAACATCATTATTTTGTTCCTCATGAAGATGAAGCGTGTCGAGATGAGTTTTGTCTTTATAAACTCACTCCAGTAAGTTATTTCTGTCAGTGAGGTCAGTAAATTATGATGAAGAGATGAAATCTGAGAGTTTCTCCAGTTCAATTCACTGACAGTAACTGTTAAGTAACTGTTTGCTTAGAACACGCTAACTATGTTGTTTTGGGTAGTTAGGGTGTCTCCTGTCCTGTTGTTAGTTGTTTATAGGATGGAATTTTGTCATTTCTAAGATGTTTTTCGTGGTTGCTTAGGGGTTGTTAGATTGTGCTGAGTAATTAAAAAGTTATTTTGAGGTTGGTAGGGTTTTGTGGTTGCTCTGGTGTTCTGAGTGGTTATTATGGGGTGGCTAGGATGTTTTGGGTGGTTGTTAAGTTTTTTTTTTATAGTGTTCTGAGTAGTTGAAAGGGGCTGCTATGAGGCTACTAGAGCTTTATGGTTGTTAGGGTGTTCAGAGTTGTTGCTATGGGGTCGCTTGTGTTTTTGGGTGGTTGTTAGGGTGTTCTTGGTGTTTTCTAGGGTGTTTGAGGTGGTTGCTGTGGAGTAGTTAGTGTTTTTAAAGTATTTGCTTAAGAGATGTTAGGGTGTTCTTAGTGGTTGGGAAGAGGTTGCTATGAGGTTACCGTTTCCCTCTGCCTGGCAAGGAAAGAGTTCACTATTAAGTGTCTGTGATAATCTGAACTTAAATACTAATAGTCCTAGGAGTTTGATCAACATGAGTTCTAGTTCTAGTAATGCTTACCTCAGTGAAAACACACACACACACACACCGAAGCAGATGAGGGGCGAGTGTCTGCAGTGAGTGATGCAGTGAGGTGACAGTCAGGTGATAATTATCTAAATGATAAACTCAGCAAAACACCAACACACACACACACACATACATACTCATGTGAAGAGCTGAGGAGCAAGATCTTCATCCTTTCTCTCTCGCTCGCTCTCAGTCTGTCATGTCTGCCATGGACGTGGATCTCAAGGTTACGCTGTCAAGGTTAAATTGACTTTAGATTAATTAAGTGTCAATTAACAGGGTAATTGTTTCATAATGTGGCCGGCCCCGGAGGCCGAGGTGGGAGTGAGGCGGGCCGCCGCTGTCAGACTCGCTTTAGAGCAAGACTCAAGTGTGTGTGTGCGCACGCTCTAAGATGTCAAGATACACAGAAGATCTGTCTCTTTACATTCACTGATGACAACAAGAAAACTCCAAATCTCAAAAAGCTTTAAAGTGACACACACATATATATATATATATATATATATATATATAAATACACATACATATGTGTATGTGTACATACACATACATTTATACATAATATTGGTCACAGAATATATAATTATAAATTGTATTAATGTGATATTATAACCACAATTTATTATTTATTTTTAAATTGCAGTAATAGTATTTAATTAAATACTTATTTAATATTTGTTTAATATAGTATAATAGTAAATTAAAGAGTATTTATATATAGTGTATTATACAGTTTTTATAGTATCATAAGTATCATCTAAATATAATAGCAGGTGCTAACGGTGCTATTCTAACCAGCTAAACCTTAAGCAGCCGGTTGTGAAAAGTGCTTCTTGTTGATTTTAATGATGATGGCCCGTAACAGTTCTCTGAGCGCTTTTACTACAGCAGATTCAGAAGACAAATGCAGCAGGATTGAAACAGAGAGACAGGCAGTCAGTGAAGGAAGATGGAGAAGAGAGAAAGTAAAGATGATAGAGAGATAAAGAGGACAGCCTGATGAAATGCTGATTGGCTCTTGTCTTTAATAGCTGGCCTGAAGGAGACCCGTTCACCGGAGCCCATCTATATTCACTGTCTCTCTCTCTGTTCTTCAGGGCAAGGGTGTAAGTGATGTCGCTTACCTTTTACCAAAATAAAGAAATCCATTTGCCTCCACCCTCTTCATCTCAACGCCGTATCTTCTCGTTTTGCTTCCCGTCTCATCGCTGCTTCCATTAGCGTGAGTGCATTATTGAAATGTCATACACACATTAGAAATGATTGAATGACATATTAGCATAATCACGGCTCTGCGTGTAGAAGTTATTTTATATTGCACAGTCATCACTGGAGTCTCTCTTCTGATCGGTCAATCCGGTGTCCTGGTCATGTCGAACACGATGTGAACGTGGCATCACAGTAATCGATCAGAGCCAAGAGTGTCATCCAGAAAAAGAGAAAAATAGAGCTGAAGATAGCATTTAAAGCGCTTCAATTAAGGCACATATGAAAAGACATAATAGCGTATTATTTACAAAGCCTGTACCTATATCAATTATTAAAAATCCCATAATTTACTATAGAAATATAGTTTTTAATTTTTATTGCTGCTGTTGCTTCAGCTTTAGTCTGATCGCTCTAAAACTTTGCACGTTTGTTTAGAATCACCCGTCACCTTTCGTGAAGTTTTGAGATTTTATTTAGGCTTTTGGGCAAATTTCGACTGCCCAGATTTCTAAATTACCCCATTATTACTTCCCAAATTGTGAATTAAAAATAATAAGAATAATAATAATAATAACTGAGAAAAATCTTTGAGTAGAATGCAAATAAAGTTTTTAAAAATATATATATTTTAATATATTTACCTTTAAATTTCATTTATTTCTTTTCATTTACCAAACAGCTGTGGTTGTAGAATAAGAAGGTCTATTGTATGATTTGAAATTAAAATTCATTAGTTGCTCACCCTCTTGTAGTTTCTCCGTAATGACTTCATTCATCATTAAAACACATTTTATAACACACAGATATTTTTTATTTCTCTCTGACCCTCCGTAGACAGCAATTCAACTGCAATGTTCCCAGATCCAGAAACGTAGTAAAGACATCAGTGGATCAAGCTATGTCTATGAGATGTCAGCGCTGTTTGTGTTGATTATATTCCGGGGTACGCTCCAAAATGGCAGAAGACAGCAACTTGGGGAGAAGAATTGTTAAATAAATTAAGTTATTATTCTTTTTTTCTGCAATGAGGGTATTTTTTTAGCTTCGTAAAATTATGTTTGAAGCAGTTCATTAAACCGAAGTTCATCAGTTAACAGCAGTCATGTTTTGTGAGATATGCAAAGGTTCTTATAGACACCCATTGGCCATTCTAACAATTCAACAACAGGGTTTCAGTACTATATGCGCTTGAACCCCTAATGAATGTGGAGAGTAATTCAGATCATTGTAAAATTTGAGCCTTTACAGAGATGTCTTACCTATTACTCTTAACTCTTATCAGATGAGCCATCTTCAAGAATCGGCCTTCCATCTTTATTTGACCCTGTAACTCTATCGCTCTCTATCCTATAATAATAACGCTGTGCACACAGCAAGGTTTAACTGAGACTTGTCATAGCACTTGCATAACGTTCCTTTTTTGATGATTTTGCTTGCTCTTCATTTGGAACCGGCTTTGGATAAAACTGTCCGCTAAATAAATTGTGAATACATTACAGCTGTGATGTTAAAGTGATACCGTGGGCTTTTTCTCGTCTGCAGGCTGATACCATCCAGCTGACATGCCTTGACGTGTCCGTCTGATCAGGTGAGATGGAATCAGATTTATTTCTGTAGATGTTTATGGACATTGATCATGCGTTTGTTCCTCTGCTGTCAGTAAGATGGAAGCGCGTCTGTCTGTTTGCACAGATTGCGTATAGATCGTGCTTGTGAAGCTGTGAGTAAAGCGTGTGAAGCACATAATGCTTTAAACACGAATCTATTTTAATTAAAGCTGAAATCAAGCCTCTTGTAATGAGTTTAGAGCAGAAACATTGGCCCTTGACTTGAGTGCTAATTGATATTGGGCCCTTTAGTAGCTCGGCGGTCTCCTGCCTTTATACCGTTAATTATGGCGCTGTTCGTTTTGCTGTTTTCTGATCACAACGATGGACGCGAGAGTTGTTGAGTGACTGCTGATGTGATGCACAGCCTGTATTCTCTCCTTATAAAAACATAAATGAGAAATTATGTTTTGCATGAAGAACATATTTCAAGTTGTCATTACTGTAAAGCATAACGTAATATCACAAATCACATTCAAGCATTATTGTATTGCAGAAATACTTAAATGCAACACAAATCGCTTTCGATAAAAGTGTTTGCAAATGCATTAGTGTAAATGTGGTGCTTAAGGTGGTTTGCACTGTGACATTATCTTCATGGGAATTAAGAACATGTTCACAGGTTTAGTTACTGTAATGCATGTACCGTAGATCTTATTCAGGAATTATTGGATTACAGAAAGGCAGCTAAGTGTCTGCAGTGTTTACTTTGAATGCAATGCAAGTCACTTTGTGTTAAAGCATCTGCCAGACGCATAAAATGCAATGCTGCATTGCAGTTATTATAAACACATTCATAAGTTGTCTTTATTGTGCTGCATAGACATCTCATCTTATTGTAAATCAGAAATGGTAAATCTATAATATGACATTTAAAGCAATGAAAGTCACATTGCTTCAGGTAGTTCAAGAATAGCATTCAGAATAGCAATATTTTCATCGGTGTAAGTTGTTGTTAATGTAATGCATACAGTTTATACTGTACTGTAAAAATACAGCAAATATTATATAAATGTATCTTAAATGAATCAAATGCTGCTTTAGAAAAGAATCCAGAAATGCATGCAAGTATAAATATATAATAATTTTAAAGGTGGTTGTCATTGTGACATAGACTTGCCAAATTACAGACATACAGCTCATAACCCTGTAATCCTTTTGGATGTAAGCATCTGCCAAATGCATAAAAGCAATGCTTAAGATGGTTTGCAGTGTGACGTTATTTTCATATCAATTAGAAAAGTTGTCTTTACTGAAATACATACAGACCTCATTGAGCAATTATTCTGTTATGGTACATTTCCTATATCTTAAATGCAAGTGCTGCCAAATGCATGAAATGCAATGTAATGTCAATGAAAATCACCATTCAGAAAAACAAACAGAGCGTGCATTATACTAATTGATTTGTCAGATAGAATGTGTTTAATAGTCATAAGAAGTAAGATAACTCATTATGGTTATTTGTGTGCTGTTGTTGATTTGGAGGTGAAACGCTGGTGAATTTCAGCCGTGTGTTCGTTGTTTTCTGACTGTCAGCTCCACAGACACGGACCCCGTCACATCCTCGCCTTCCCGTTTTCTCCCTCTTCTCTCATTTAGCATGAAGTTGTTTTTCTGTGTAGCGCGGCAGATGGTTCGGACACACGCTGCTGCGTTAGACTGAAATGATGTGTGTGTGTGTGATATTTTTCAGCTCGGTATCCTCCTGCACGGCTCCTCTCTGAATTGGTAACTTCTGTCCTGTTTTCTCTCTAAATGCGTCTCAGTCGACCCGTCCAGCTCAATCTGCTTCGCCCGTCCGAAGCCCCATTACGTTAACTAGCTGTGGCTACTCTCCTGGTGATCTTTCACCTTTACCGCTCTTTACATTGATCTGGGCCTCGGTGAGAATAATGTCACCCATCCACTCTTATCTCCTGCCGCACACCAAACGGCCCGATAGAGCTGGGAAGTGACGCGTTTGCAGAATTTCTGGGTTCGATATTAAAAGAAATGTCGATAAGTAAGCAGTTCTCGTACCGGTGGGGAAAATTGGGCCGACGTTGTCTGGTATCATCTTCACCCATAATGCATCAGGGTGTCAGGTGCGGAGCTGTGGGTGTGAATGTGATGTTTGTGAGTTTGTGTATTCAGGAACGTTCTTTTTTGGAAGATTTAGCAGATTGTTCAGGCTGCTCTTGTCCAGTCAGTGAAGGCAGACGGAGAGCAGCTCATTCAGAAGAAAGAACTTGAATGTGAGTAAATGGTGACAGAATTTTAATGCTTGTCTAATTAATATTTTTAATTAAAGCGACTGTGTGTCATTTCTGTGCCAGTATCACATCGAGCCAGTCAAAGCAAACAGACTGTGACGCTGAATAATGACTGTTTATAGTGTCTCTCAATTAGGAATGCTAACAGTACACTACAATTTATATTTATTTATTTTTATTTTTATAAAACATAATAGTGAACTTATTTAACAAAAAACTTATTGTAAACTTAACATTTGTCTTTTGTTCTTTTTTAGTTTGTGTCAAAGTGCTAAAATAACTGAAACTAAATGATAACTAGGTTATGTAAACATTTTAAACAATGACAAACATAAAATTATTTCAGCCTAATTATATATGTAACAATATATACAAATAAAATCTAATTCATAAAGTGAACAAAAAACCCCATATTAAAACAAACAAGACAAAATATTTAAATAAAATAAAATTATAAATATGAATAAAAACACATCAAAGTTAACTTTAAAACTAAAATCAAATTCTACATATAAACATTAAAGTGAAATATAAAAAAATGCACCGAAAATATTCAAATAAAATCTAATTCAAGATAACAAAAAAAATGACACCAAAATGACTAAAACTTCAAAATTAAAAGGAAAACAGAGAAAATTAACTTAAAATATTAACAAAAACATACAAAATGTAAAACTTACATCTAAATGAAAACAAAACGTATACAAAGAAAATCTCATTCGAAATATTAATAATCGCATTGAAAAAATATAATAAAATAACATGGCTCTGAACATGAAATTGACATTATCGTGTGTAATTTATGCTTCTACTCTTGCTCTTCTGGAAATAAAATCATAACAAATCAAGATCTGCTAAATGGTGCAGAGGGAGTCAGAGAATATGATAGCATTCAACAGGAGTCACTTTCATCATGTTGTAAATGTATTCTGAGTCTCTGTGAGTGATATTCTGCTGCTTGGAGTCAGTAAACATCTGTATTCTGCTCATAATAGTGATTTGTGAGTGTGTGTTCATGCTGCACGTCTGCACATTCCAGCCTGTTTGTCTGCCGCAAACATTAAATAAATGTTAAATATAGATTTTTTTTTTTACCCTCGCCTTCAAATGTAAAAAAAAAAAAAACATGCCAGAAGCTCAAAATCATTTTCTATGACACGTTTTACAGCAAGTGTGTGTATGTTACTCATGACACATCTGAGGCAAGACGAGGTGATGAGGAGGAAAGCATGAGTGAAGTGAGATATAATTCAGTGTGGACTCATGAGGTTTGTACGTTGAAAGTGTTTTGACCTGATTAGATGTCATTGCATCACACTGAGCCACAATTTCTCCATTTATAGACAAGAAGAGACCCACAGAATGAATGTAAAGTCAACAAACACTATATGTATATGTGAACCTGGAGCACAGAACCAATCATATGGGTCAACATTTTCTTGACATTTAGATGTATCATATATACTGAATAACTGCGCTTTCCACTGATGTCTGGTTTGTTAGGAGAGGACAATATCTGTCTGAGATATTAAACCATTAGAAAATCTGAAATCTGAGGGAGCAAAAACATCTAAATACTGAGAAAATCTCCTTTAAAGTTGTTCAAATGAAGTTCTTAACAATGCATATTACAAAATATCTTCATGGAACATGATCTTTACTTAATATCCTAATGATTTTTGGTAAAAGAAAAAAAGATCATTTTGACCCATACAGTGTATTGTTGTCTAAATATACCCGTGCTATTTATGACTGCCTTTGTGCTCCAGGCTCAGATATGCATGTTTAAAGATAATGAGAATGATGTTGCAATGTTCAATTTTAACGAATACATGTTAAATAATAACAGAAACACTGCAAAAGCTATGTACTTTCTCATTGTTTTTGTCAAATTTTCCAGTGAGAATATAAAAATGTTTGTTTTTGAAAACAATACTTCTTATCATATCCAAATTTAGTTTATGATTAAAAGGGCAACACATAACTGTAAATGGAATCAGAAAAATCATCTAAATTTCCTTTTCTCAATGAAGGTTTTTTTTCTTCTTTTTTTTTCACAATTTCCAATTTTTGGGGGATTTTTTTCTCATTTCTGTTCTTTCTTAGGCAGATGTTTTAATTGCCATTTTATGATGTGTTTTTCAGAAAAAAGGTGGTTTTCTGACCCCATTGTGTCATATTCCAACTGCAGTAAATACATCTTGATTTAAGAACTGAGATATTTGTACTGGAAACGAGACAGGACTGTAGCTGTAGTCCAGAGCTCTGTGATGTCTTTGAGTTTGATGGAGCGCGAGCGAAACGTTTGGAAACGCTGGTGAGCGACGCTAATTGTGTTTCATCCGCTGCTATTGTTAAAGTGCTCCGATCTGGAGACACGTGAGGATGAAGATGAAGATGTATGTACTGAGGGCCCGAGATCAGAGTCACCCGCTCTTTATGCGCAGGGTCAGGAGGGGAAATAAATTGCGGAAGAGGAAAATGAATTAGGGATGACGCCGTGGCAGCGCTGAGGAATTGAACTGTCAGAGCGAGCGCTCGCGAGGGTCCGGTAATGAAAGAAGATCAACCGCTGCTCGAATGCTGATTTGGGACAGAACCAGTGTGTGTGTGTGTGTGTGTTAGAAACACAGCGTTTACTGTACATCTGTGAGTTTAGAAAGTAGCCGTCAGGAAACATCTGAGCAGATTTGGAGCTGTATTCTTACTTTTAGAATCTTATTGGTGAAACAAAATTGTTTATAGTGATATTAACATCATTTTATGATGCTAAACAGATCTTAGGTTTCAGATTTCTGCTTTATTTGGACATTTTTTCATGACTTGGGGTTTGGGGTCCACTGAGGGGCCACAAGAGGGCTTAAAGGGCTCATTTGCTGTTGCTAAAAAAACACATTATTATCCACGTACTGTACATTATTGTTTCTCCTCTAAGCCCCGCCTCCTGAAACGGATCGATTTGTACAAAGCGCATCGTTCTAAAGAAGCGAGGTGTGCTCTGATTGGCCAGCTATCCAGTGCACTGTGATTGGACGAATACCTCAAGCATCTGATGGAAATCAGACCATAAGGTCCCGACGCTATGACACCAAAACATTACAAAGCAGGCATTTGTTGATCCAGTGGAGACATAATTACTGATGATCATGACTTTGTACACGTGGTGTTGCATCACGCCTCGTAAACATAACAGCATGTCTGCATTCGTGATCGGAGAAACAACAAAC
>JAUMHG010000092.1:4357893-4374600 GCA_032359395.1 Enteromius anoplus | reverse complement strand
TATATAATTTGAATGTAATTAATTTAATTGTTTATTTAAATTATCTGTTTTCTATTTCATTTATTTATTAAATGAATTAATTATTCAGCAAGTGTTTTTTACTGTTAAATAAATATTATTTATAATGAAGTAAAAAAATATATATAGTTTAATTATATTAATTAACGTAATTGTCTATGTGTGTGTGTGTGTGTGTGTGTGTGTGTATGAAATGGTAAAATAAATAAGTATATAAGTAAAAATCGGTCAATTAATTCATTCACATATTTGGGGTAGATTTGCATGTGTTGATTGTCCTGCCAGCCGAGTTCCCTGTTTCTCTACATATTTGTTTTCATGTAGATTAAGTGTGAAAATCTACAGTAAGAGCTATTATCGCAGGTCTTTGGTTTCTCCATATCAGTAAACCTGACTCTGTGTGGTGTAGTAAAGCAGTGTTAAACACACAGCAGCACTGAGCAGTCCATGCACTCGGCGGGCGAAAGGTCGTTTTTCCGTAAGCTGAACACACCGCTGCACGGCCAGAGGGAGGAGAAATGGATAAAGAGAGCAGAAGATAAGACAAGCACTCGTGGGCCGCTGAAGTTGGTGTGTGGATGGGTTATTTTAGTTTAACTGAGCGAAAGCTTTGTGCCCTTTTCCTATCTTAGAGACAGGAGCCATACGCTATGATTAATTTCCCTCCAAGCATGTCCTACTTGCTTGTGTGTGTGGGCCGTGCATGCATGTGTTTATGTATCCAGGTATGTGAGTTTCCCCTCGGCTCTGCCTCCAGCGTCTGGGATTAACGTGACACGTTTCTGCCTCTTTTCTCTGATCAGTATCTGATGGCTCCTGACAGGCTCTTTCAGCACTCACGGCTCTCAGCCCGGCGGGGATCGATGGAGTTTGAGGCCATTCGTCGGTGTGTTGTACTCTTGGCCTGTCGTTCAGATGCTTCAGTATGCTGCGTCTCGTTGAGAAGCAGAGCGATTGCTGGCAAACTCATTTACTGTACCTTATTTCCTACGCTGTCTGACTTTCTGTCTCCTGTAGGAAAGGAAAATCCTGAATGTAGTCTCCTTAACATCTCTTTTGTATTTCCTTTCCTTCGAGGTAAATGGAGACTGAAATCAATATGAAATCATACTGATTGTATTTATGTTGGTCTTTTTGTAAACAGTTTATTGATGCATGCAAATCCAATTTGTACTGTTAAAAAAAAAAAAAGAAAAAAAAAAAAAAATATATATATATATATATACATATATTTGTAATTATAATTTAATAATTATTTTTTAAATGCATGATTTTTATGCAGTGAAATTACAACAGTAAAATTTTACAACTGAAAATGTTAGTATTTTTATTTAATAATAATAATAATAATAATAATACAATTAAACAATAATAAAAAAATACAATTAGTAGTACTACTACTAGTAGTACTAATTAATATTAAAAAATAATTATAAAAAATACTAAAATATACAATTTTACTGTTTTAATTTCACTGTATAAAAATCAAGCATTACAAATAATTAATAATAATAAATAATAATTATAATTATTATTAAATAAAACTACAAAAAATTTAACATTTTACTGTTGTAATTTCACTGTATAAAAATCAAGCATTTAAAAAAAAAAAATAAAAAAATAAAATGAGATCTAGTTGTAATAATAAAAATAATAATAATTTTATTATTATTGTTATACTGATATATAAATACACAATTTTCTGTCCATATCATGTAGCCCTACAAACAAATCAGAGAAAACCTGAAGTTTACATTTTTTATCAAAAAATCTCTATAGTTGATTTTTCCCTAAATCATGCAATGAACAATCCCAGTATCGTCAGATCCTCTAGATGTTAAAAGATTTCATATTGTGCTCAGATTTGCCAGGATATCAAAGTCTGACAATTTCAATTTGAACATCACTATTTGTCATGAATTCTTCTGAGACCAAACAATCTGCATGTAAATTCTGCTATACACGCATTCGTGCTATACAGCAGCACTATATTCACTGTGTCATAACCCAGGATCACAGCAGTGACAAACACACATTTCTTCAGAAAATGTAAAATCTAGTTTCTATTTTTTGCTTTCTTG
Source organism: Enteromius anoplus (assembly GCA_032359395.1). Taxonomy (NCBI): domain Eukaryota; kingdom Metazoa; phylum Chordata; class Actinopteri; order Cypriniformes; family Cyprinidae; genus Enteromius; species Enteromius anoplus. Next base: position 4,372,501 of record JAUMHG010000092.1, on the reverse strand, counting down.
GGGCGTTTTAGGAGAAACATCTGAGAAAGCTGATCCTTAAACGAAAGCGAACTGTGAACTCCATTAGGATCAGCCTCCGAGCTATGAAATTTTCCTCTAGGCTTTTCACTTTCTCTCTGTCTCTTCCTCAACACAATGTAAGACTCAATTAGGGAGAACAGCGATCTACAGCAATGCCAAACACACTCCATTGGTCTCCTCTATGCTCAGTTAAGCTGCTTGTGTGTCAGACGCGTCTGCAGAGGAAGAGGGATCAGTGCCTACTTCTCATTTTCAGCATTGGCCACTTCCCAGGAATCAATACTTTTCTGATGGTTGGCTGGATTGGGGAAAGGGGGCGGCGGGTCTCCTCATTATGCTTTCACTAAGGGACTGATGCTTAATGTGTCTAGCCCGAAGGAGGCCTGCTCAACCCATTTACTCTGGTAAAAAATAACATATACACTCCTAATTATACTGAGATTCAGTGGCAGTGTAAATTAAATATATACAAATTTCACATTTAAGAGATCTGTACATAAATGTGAAGGTTGGAAAAAATAAACATAAATTCTGAAAACACTAGGATGGTTCAAATGGTAATGCACAGCTCACTGTCACGTTCAGTGGCATTTTCATCATTTATTCAGTTTTTATTTCATTTACATAAAGGACTTTCATGTTTTTGACACAGTACCACCGTAATAAATTTATTATTATTATTTTTAAATATTTTATTTATGTGTCCTGGAAAGCACTTTGGTTTTAAAAGTGCTTTAGAAATAAAATGTTTACTATATGTATTACTTTGTATTATTATTTAATTTAATTTAAAAAAAGTTTTTTCTTTTTATTATATTTTAATTTGATATTTTAGTTTACGCTTCATATTTTAATTTCTTTTATATTTATACTTATATTTTTATATTTTAATTATATTTTTGTTCTATTTTAAACTTTTTATATTTTACATTTAGTTTAATGCATTTTATCTTTTTATTTTGTTTTATTTTGTAAAAAAAAAAAAGATTTAATAACATTAATTTAATTATTTAATTCTTTTATTAGTTGTGTTTTGGTTGATTAATTGTTAAATCAGTGGTCGGTGTTTATAAACGTGAAGGTGAACACACTAGAAACTCAGAGGTTGCTCTCCATCTAAGTTCACTATTGATTATTGTTAATCCACATACAACTAGAACTGAATTTACATGAGGCATTAATACAATGTACAGCTTTCTACCACTTTAGGTCATTCCTAATACATTTTCCCTGCATCTCTCTCTCCTTAAATGCCACGTTTAAGTCTTGTTCTCTTATTCAGCTGCTCTCTTTCTTCTGTCTGTCTTTGCTTCTCCTTCACTCTTCCCTTTCCAGCAGAGGTGTGATGTGTTTTTACATCAACTCTGAAGCACAGGGCTCTAAAGAAAGATGCCATCATCATGCATTTAGACATTCTAACATTTAATGGCCACACATCTCAGGTTTCCATGTCAGCATGAATGCATTCTTATATCAAGGTAATCAATTCTACTCAACTCTGGTCTCATGAAAGTTGCAAAAGCAAGTTGGCAATAGTATTTAACAACTACAGAATTAGTCTTACACCCTAAAGAGAAAATTTTTCTGTCATAATATCTGATCCATAACTGTGATCTTAAATTGTTCTGTAGGTGTTAAAAAATCCTAAACTTAAAAATGTATATTTATATTTTTGCAATTACAACAATTTAATATGTAGTGTATTCTTTTAAATTACTAACAAAATTAATTTATTTTTAATCCCTAATCTAAACCCAAATTCTTAAAATAATGTAAATAAACAATGCACCGTCACAATGAGTTGCAATTTTCTAGATTGTCAGCCTCTTCGGTCCAGTCCAGCTTTCAAAATGGACAAAAAGAGGTTTACTTTGTTTGCATCTTTTGTACATGTAAATGTTTAATTTCAAACACACTGCAGGGAGCAGAAAATGAATGGTAAGGAACTTAACAGATGCTGGCAACCTAAATCATGATGCAATTATCCATCATGCAAACGCACACGGGAAATAAGGGCACGCTGAATGTTGTGAGAGAGAGGCTGACACGGTGTTTTGTCTGTTCTGATCAATACTCATTCAAGGGCACCTGAGACAGCGTGTTTGAGGAAGAGGCACTGTGTAGTTTGTCCCTTTCTGATCGGATCGTGCGATAACATCCCCGTGACACAGCAGCCCTGAAGGACATCTGTGTTTCACGCTCTAACTAGTACTGACAACAAGAGAATAAACTCATGAATTATAGGGAATTCCCACTAGATGGAATGAATTCAGACTTTCTGCTCATTGAGCACAGAACACAAAGCCAGTGTTTGTGCATGTACATTTTTTGGCTTATCTTTGCATTGATTAAATGAATGTAAATGTCATTGGATTATACAACACAGTATTGAACACTACTTTTCACTTCACTGTTCTTCATTTTTGCTCAATGTCTCATGAACAGCTGGTGTTTTTAAGCTGGTTCTCTCTCTCTCTCTTTCAAGAAAAAAAAAGAATATATATATATATACTAACGTTCAGAAATTTGGGGTCAGTAAGATATTTAATGATTTTTAAAGATGTTTCTTATGCTCATCAAGGCTGCATTTATTAGATAAAAAAAATAAAAACAATAATATTGTGAAATATTATTTCAATTTAAAATAACTTTTTTCTGTGTAGATATATTTTAAAATGTAATTTATTTCATTCTAATATGCTGAAAATGTGTGTATTAAATAAATAAATAAATAAATACATAACTTTTGGACGTATGAGCAATAGTAATAATGATGCTTGATTTAGCCTACCTTCCTTTTTTTCCTCATTTCATTGTGACCAACTGCTGTAAGATGTTAAATTAGAATGAATTAAAATAACAACAACAACAACAACAACAACAAATATTTACTTGAAGAAGAAATAATAAAAATAAATCCCTTAAATCTTAAAATGAAGTTTTTTCTATATATTGTTGCATTGCATCGCCTTTGACTGACGCAAATAAATAAATAAAAATGATGGTGCATGTTCAAAAGAATATATGGCATTATCATGGCCCCAAAAAAGTATGGCTAGATTCTCAATTTGTGTAGAAAAAAAGTAACACCAGCGAAAAAAAAAGTGGCAATGAAAGTACAAGTACAGTGATGCCATCAGGTGATGGTTATACTAAAATATGTTACACTTTAAAGAAATACTTTTTCGTTAGTGTATGCAATATCATATTTCACATTCAGCCTTTGTCTTATTTAATGAGCATAGTTTGGATAACTACTGGACAAGAGGGTCTTCTTAAGACGTGCGCCCCCGTCTGTCGCGCAGTGAAAGCGCGCGCGAGTGACAGAGTGAGCGAGAGAGAGAGATAGCAAATAAGGCTCAGCGGCGGCAGCAGCATCAGCGCCAGTGGCGGCAGCAGCGTCAACGCATCTGCGCGTCTCCGAACTGCCTTGTCTCGGGCCAATCAATCCCTCAGCCGATTGAGATTTAACAGCGGCTTTGGATCTTAACGAGCCTTCGCCATCCTCGTCGACAGCTCGGCGTCAGCCCCCGTTCGCTTGTCTACCGGTTCCGTCTATATCTAGCCAGTTTCTTGAATTTTTAATGGAAAATGGCGATGTTTGCTCAGTCCCCCGGTCTGTTGTGCCTCCTCTCCGTTCAAACTGTGCTGCTCCTCAGCCTCTCTTCACCGGGAACGGCGACGCTCCTCTTTCCTCAGCACTACACGTAAGTACCTCGGGAAGCGCGAGGCGTCGAACGCGCGCGTTTCACAGCGTCCCAGTTTCGCGAGGCGCTCAAGATATCTCCGTTAACGCGTCAGCGTTGTTTTTTAGTTTTATTTACCGCTCATACCTGTAGTCCTAAGCCATCCTACATAATTGTTTATCATTTCCAGGGAGGTTAGTCGTTTAATTATTGATCGCAAGAGGCGTGACAAGAGCACGACGATAGTTAGTGCTTCAGCGTAGATGTATTTGTAGTTGCATGCTGTTTTAGCTGTCATGTTACCGAGTACGGATACGGTAACGACTGGAGTGTGTTCGGGGCGTTTGAACGCAGCTACTTTTTGACGGAAGCGCATCACTCAAACGGGTTTTTATTATAGTATTGATTTCTATTAGATGCAGGTTTCCCACAGTTATGAATAAACTGACGACATTAGGGAATAAAAAAAATGCTGTTTTTATTATTTATTTATTTATTTATTTGAGTGCAGTGTCTGTTAAATGTCAAAGTCATTGGATATAAGTGCTGGGAACCCTATAACTTGTTTCTTTAAGTTTAAGTTAGTTTTACTTTTGGTTATACCCTGTTAGACTCTCAGGTTGAATTCAGATTCTGAGAGCACGAGGACTTGTCTGTAGCGGTGACCCGTTTGATATTGACTATTGCTTGTAAACTACCCGTGACAAGTGCCTGGAGGAAGATTTATTTGTTTAAGCATCAACTTTGTCTGAGATGTTGGCTTAAAATTAGACACAAGTGAGACAACTGTTGACATACAGTAAGAGAATGTGTTTTTTCCTGAATTTAATGCATTTATTGGCGTTTAAACATTAGTGATTTCAAATAGATTTCTTTTGAGATTTTTCTTGTGTGGTTGAATCAATTTTTAATTCATTTTCTCCCTTCTTTCTTCAAACTGCATTCAATTCCTAATGCATTTAGTCTGATATGCATGCACACCTCCATTCATGAAGTTTGGAATTGGTTGTTGCATTGTGTAAAGATAGAATGCAGCATACTATCATTTGTGTTTGCCTCGGAGGCATGAAAGGCATCTCTTTTTGTGCTGTGCACCAGACGCTTTCTGAAGTTAGGGTGTTGGGTCCATGCCAGTTGTGCACTTGTATGGGGCAGAGGCTGGATTTGTCCGCTGTGTGCCCACACATGCCAGTCCCCAGTGGATTATCTCGTCTCTCATGCCGTATGAAATCATAGAATTTTGATGCTGTTTATGTAAGGTTTTACGTAATGTGAAATCAAGTTGTGTGTGATCTTGTTGTTGACATTCACATTGAAAATTAAACATACAGTGGTTTTCTCAACTCAACTGGTGGGTAGCAATCCAAAAATAGGTCGTAACTATGAACAGATAGGGTTGCAATTCTGCAGATAACTGCATTATCAGACATAGTTAGAATAAATAACATGTTAAGATAATAACTTTTAATTAAGAGGTGAAAACTATTTGTATTTCATTGGTTGTTTATCATACATTTTCATATGATATACATTTTTGGCTAGCCCAAAATAAATAAATAAATAAATAAATGTTTTTCATAATATGATTATTTTACATATAATATAATAATTTTATCCTCACTGTTTGAGACCATTATCACTGTGTCAAGTACAATTTTTAATAAAACTATTAATAATAATAATAATTTTATTTGAGACCGTGATGATGCATCTTTGCATCTACAATTTTAGACATTTGTACAATTTTATAAATATAGCCCTCCTTATGTTTTGTGTAGCATTGCATTTGGGCATTATATCAGAATTGTATATAAATGTAATGAAGATGGATTATTCCATGCTTGGTAAGATAATAACTTACCTATAGGTCTTGGAATTATTCCTGTACTGCATGAGAACAGTGTTGTGCGTGTGAAAGGATTGTTTCACTTTGCAAACAGCGCAGCATATGTAATCTGTCAACCTTGATAAGCGACGTCTATCAACCTGTCAGACGCTGCCAGAGAACAAATAGTCCATGTCTGGATAGTATAATGCCTAAATAGTGCATTAGGCTGGTTTTCAACTCCTGTATGGTTAATAACTGATAATCTTCATAATAGGCTGATATAGACCGTCTTTTGCTCTCTCTGTTTGTGTGTTTTCTGCTCGCAGTGTTGTGGCCTGTAGTCACAGAGATTTGTAACGCTTATTTTACACAGTGCTTTGAGCCTGGAGGCCTGCTCCTCTTTACCAAACCCAGTCAGTAAGCAAGCATGACCACCATGGAGAAGGATTTAACAAAAGCAAAAAAAAAAAAAAATCAATAGCTAAAACCAAATCATGCTCATGTTTATCAAAGGCTGTTCCATTCAGTGTTTTTATAAGTGGCAGTATGCTTTCTTTTTTAAATACCTTTCAACCATGCTTTTAGTTAGACTTGTTGTAAAACAGGCTATTTTTTTGCCTTTTCTTTTTTTTAAGGAATTGCATGAGCATTCCTGACAAGGAGTCCAGTTATAAAAAAAATGCTTCCTTGTAAGGCAACAAGACAGCTTATTAGAAGCTCACATGTTTTGAAACAGAGCCTAAATGGCATAAAATCCTTTACTTCATAAACATCAGCCATTGAGTCAATCGCGTAGCTGTTGTGTAGGTCATAAACAGGTCAACCCAAAATCTCCTTACTGATAACATTTAAGGGTGTTTTGCGTTACAGATTTGCATCATGATGATGCAATTTGAGTGAGAGACATGCGCTGTCGTGGTACCGATTACCTCCAGTCACACGGCAGGCTGGTTAATGGCTAAATGACTCAGCATTTAAATAATTAATTTGGAGAGGAAAGTAACCTCTTCTTAGTGACACAAACCGAGTCCCCTGTCTTGTTTTTAGCTGCTTGTTTTCCATTTTATTCAGCTCTCAGTTTGAAAAAGACTCGGGTATGGTTGTGCACCTTTTAAATGTAAAATAAGCATTTTATGTTTTCAATTGAATCTAAATTTCAGTTAATGCATTGCAAATAAGAGTCAGTTCTTACAATATATTCAGAATTTTACCATATTTTCTATTCTTAGTGTACTTTTTATTAGTGCACAAAAATGTATAGAAACAAATCTTACTTTGTAACTGGTAGTAGGTATTACAGTCATAGAGAAATAATATTTTCTCATAAAAATATTAAAATAAATATTAAATATTTCTAACTTCAAAACTTTTCAAAACTAACTTTTTTTTACAGTGTAGTATTATATCACAGTCTCAAATGACATTAATTTATTGCATATTGCATTTATGTTCATGTTAAGATTATTGATATGATTATGCCAATAATGATGTTTATGTTTGGTTAAGTCAAGACACAAGGCCATGTGATATTTTAAATAGCATTTGCTTTATCTGTAAAACAAAAGCAAAAAAGCTGTGTACAGATTACATCTTTTATTTAAGGTAATGTTTCTAAAATAGTCTAAAAATACTAGCTGTCTCAGTGTTATTTATGTCTTTGTTGTGCGCTCTCCATGGTGCTGAAAGGTCACTGTTCAACCACATTTACATGCGTGCTGGGAATTTTAGATGTTTCTTCAAAGAAAAGCAATCATACACGAACAAAAGTTTTTTTAAAATGCCTGTAAGGCCGAAATGTCAGCCATTCACTCTTGTTTTCTGTTATGAAATGATGAGAGTTGTCTTTAGGTCTTGTGTAGTATGAGTTTATTACTGTGCCAGGATCAGTATACAAGCCATAAGTAGTAGGCACTAAAGTTTAATTTAGGTTATTTTTGATACTGAACACAATAAAATAGCCCATAGCGTATTTTAGCGTTATATTGTGAGGGTTTCATCCTGTCTTACATGCTTTAGGCACCAGTTTAATGACTGGTTTTCACTCTTTGTTATTTCTTATCTGCCTTTCTGTTACATGTGCAGTGAATATGAAACCCGGCTTTAAGTGAGCACTTCTCTGAGTCTTACTGTATTTAACCAGAGATATTCAGGCTGGTTAGTAAGGCAACTTCAAAGACGAGAGATTTGGACAGAGAGGTAGTAAAAAGCAATACAGAACGGCCAGTGTGTGAGGGAGTTTTCAGCCAGTAACATTTGCCCAGTGCGGTCAGTTCTGTGTTTTAACTTTATTTTGCAATTATTTTTTACGCAGAGAAATTTCGAAACTTTGTTAAATTTTCTTAAATTGAGCGTTGTTGCTGATTTTCATGATAACATTATTAAATAGCATATGACTTATGTATTCTGAAAGCATCAGTTTGAATTGTAATCTTATGCTCAAAATAATACACAATACATGTATGACATTGCTTTATATTTCATAGTAATAGTTATTTTATTTATTTAAGCCTTTATATATAATGTATATAAAATGTAAATTATGCTTGGATATACATTACATACACACTACACACACACACATGTATGTATACAAATTATATATATATTAAAGCTCTTGGATGATGGAGTCGTAAAGCATGATCTGGCACATTTTATAGCCTGTGTGAGTATAAAAAGAGCAAGCATTCTAGATTCCCGCACATGCTGGAGGTGTTGTCATTAGCGGTTAGCATCAGTACTCTCTCACTCTGAAAACCTTTATTTTTCCCACCGTGACCTTTTCTCGGATGACACGCTTCCTTCAGCAGCGCCATCGTCCCCGCAAACCGTTTATTAACATCTCCTCCTAGTTCTCTCATTAAGAGCTGTGTAATCTAAACATTCTCAGTCTCGTTTCTTCACTTCTGTCAGTATCAGATCGATAGATCACAGGAATCTCCCTCTGCAGTGGTTCAGCTGCTTGTATTTGCATCAGGGGTTTCTGAGGTCACAGTACTTATAATAACAGGGTTTGGCTTAGTTCGCATAATTACTTTTGAAAAGCATGAAACGTGCAAGGAAGCAGTGAGTCAGAGACGCGTCTCCTGCAACAAAACAACACTTTTGGGAAAAGCCAATGAAAATGACGGCTTTATTTGATTCTGCTTGTTTTTATGGTAAAACCTTAGCAAAGTTTTGGAGATTTGTTCTTGCCCGAAAGATGCTGAGTTGTTCACAAAGTGAATTGGCTTCCTTTTTTCCTTGAGCCAATCGAATCTCAGCTGCCATAAGACACTTAACTGAATCAACCTCTAATGGATGTTTTGTAAGATGACACCAAACCAAAGTAGCCTTCAAATCGAATTGAGTTTAGATGACCTCTGCTTGTTTCCTCGTTATTACCATTACCATATCTCATAGTTTGGATTGCATGCAAGCATTGACAGGTCTTTTATCCGTAGCTTTCAAGGTATTTTATCATTAATGTAGTGCTACGCAAATACCATACTTTATTAGAAATCTAATAAAACATACTTGAACACAAGCTGTGTGGCAAAGAAGAGATTGTGCTGGACTTTACCTTTCTGATTAAGATGCAAGACGATATATTCAGTTGAACACACTCCAAATAAACAAAAAAGTAAAAATAAACGTTAAGTTGAAAAACAAACATACTTAAAAAAAACAACAACACTTTTGTTAAAATAAAAGGAATACATAAAATTGAAAAAGGATTAAAATAACTAAACGAGTAAAAAATAATACTGTACATCTAACAGTAGAGTACTATAAATAATTAAATAATCACTTGTAGTGATGGGATTTATGGCTCTTTGAGGGGATCCGAATCTTGGTGATCCATTCCTTTGAAAGAGCCGTTCAAAAGAACTCGCTCTATAACTGTTCTGTTGCGCGGAGGAGCTACTTTGTGTGCATCTGGTTACATCCCTACTGTTTACACAAAACTAGTCTTTGCATTTAAAAATTTGATGTGCAGGATTCAGGTATGGTTATAAAAAAAATCACAGCACAGAATGTGTTCAAAAATAAAATAAAACTCATACCAACTTGCTATTATAAACTTAAGCTCAGACTGCTTGCCCCGCCTCCGGGGTCCTCTGATTGGTCCACTGTTTTGGAACTGCCATTGATGAGAGGCACTGTGTTTAAAAATGGAAATAGTTTTAAATTGACACAGCATCTTAAAATACTGCAAAAGATGCAAAACCATCATACATGTTTGCTTAGCATATTTAAATGGCAAAACAGTGGAAAAGCAGCACATTGGGATGGAAAAACGCATTCTGTGTGAACGGCCCCTTGTGAAACATTTATAACACCTTAAAAATGCTTCCCTCGGAGCATGTTAGAAATCACTTAAACACCTTAGAAATCATTCAGAACATTGTATTACAAAACGTATGTAACATGATTTCAACAATGGAAGAAATTGTGTGGTGTGGCAATGTAGAAGGAATGAAATGCTCGCGTGCTTTATGCACTTTGTTGTACATTTTTTTATCTTATAAAACACAGTGATTTGTCACTTGCGTATGAGGAAAACTGTGCTTTAGCGGCATTAGACAGCAGTTGTGGATTTGTGGAGAAGTGTGTTTTCTTTGTTGTCGTGACTCATTCTTCTGCTGATCTTCCTATCCGTGTCATTCAGATGAAGCTGACATTTCACGTTGACATTTCTTTTTCTGTGCTATCATTCAATGACAAATAACCATGTCGCTCGTCTGATGGTGGAGATGTTGTTACAGGCATCTTTGGATTTGCAGTGAAACAGCTGTAATAGAGAGTAAATATCTGAAATCAGTGCTCTGAAAGCTCTGGACAATTTGCGGGTGTTTTAAGGTTTACTCAGCACTGAATGACGTTACGAGTGCATTTATGCATGGCATTACTTTGGTCTCAGTCGATGTTTCTTAGTGCTTTTTACCCAGTTCACTGTACGTTGAGATGTAGGTGCTAAAAGCCCTTAAAGCTTTTAGTGTGAATATGTGCATGTGTGTATTAGAAAAGCCAGTCCATTCGTTGTTGTGTATTCACTCATAGGTGTGTGCGTGTTTTTGGTAATATGGACATCCATTACCATTTATCTTTAGGATACGTTAAAGCTTCTGTCTATACTTGATTTGATGCCTCAGTGTCCCCGAAAGTTCAAACCACATAATTGCACAAGTCAGCTGTTTTTTTTTTTTTTAAATGTATACATATTTTTTACTTTCAGGGGCCAGTTGCATAAACTTAGCCACCATGTTAAGACTGTGTCTTAAAAACTAGTTTGACCAACTAGCAGTTGCCATGGGGAATTAGTCTTACTTTTCCAATACAAATAAGAACAGTCTACCTTTTCATAACTGAAGTAAAAACGTTATGACCAATCTTGAAGAAAACAAATTAGGTGACTAACTTTTTGAGACTATTTTAAACAGGTTATTTATGTGTCTTTACTAAAAAAATACACACACACACATACTGTATATACACATGTATATACAGTGCCCTCCACTAATACTGGCACCATTGGTAAATCTGAGCAAAGGTGGCTGTGAAAATAAATCTGCATTGTTTTTCTTTTTGATATTTCATTCCAAAATTTCAATTTGAGATTTGATCAGTTTTTTAGCCTGCTTATTTCTTTTTGTATTTTTGCATGATAATTTTTTATAAATTTTTTTGTTATAATTTTTTATCATTTGTTTTTATATTTTTAATGTCACTTTGTCAACTCCTACACAGTCGGCATCTTTCCTTTCTTTATATTAATTAATTAATTTATTTTATAATTATTATTTAACTTAATTATTTATTTATTTATTCCTTATTTATTATTTTTTTTATCCTTATTATTATGTTTTTTAAATGATTATAATTTTTACATTAATAAATATTTTTGGCATTTATATGTTTACAATTTTGTTACATTTTATTTTTTGTTTTTGAAATTTTACAATACAAAGCAGTGCTCTGCTAAAAGTAAATGATGAAGATGACTTTCAGTGAATAATACATAACTTTCATTCTGTTCCTCACACAGAGCAATGATATGACTTTGAAAATAAATGTTAACAGCATAAACAACAGCATGTTTTATGTGTTTCATTATAGACAGAAACATTCAAGTTTAGAACAAGTTGAGGTTGAGCAAATGATGATAGACGATTCTTTGTAGTCTGCACTATACCTATAAGCTTGTACAACAAGCCTGAGCTCATTCATGTCTGTGTTTGTGTACTCGTGTACATAACGTTCCTGGCCTAAGAAAGCATTTTCTTACCTTCCACTCTCTATCCATCTCTCTTCTGCTGAGTCTCATTGTGTTAAGAGCTTTAGGAGCTGCAGGCAGATATACAGCTCTGATCTGCGGACGTTTGATCGCTTCATTCGTGTTTGGCACAGTTAGCAAGTGTTGTTGCTGCTTAGGGAGGCACTTCTGTCAGAACCGGGCTTTCTTTATCATTCGACTCCTTAAACATCCACTCTTACCTGCCAACAGCCGAGCAGCCCATTGCCAGAGAGAGAGAGAGAGTAGGAGCAGATGAGAGTTTGGAAGGGTAGTGATTAAAATCGAGATGAATCCAAACTGAGCCTGTTTACTTTCTTAAAGCGTCAGTTCATCTTTTACTCATGCAGATGTCTTTGCAAATCTGTCTCCTCCTGGGACATTCAAGGTCACAGTGCCACAGTCAAAATAAAACATTTATATTTATTGTTCATTATCACCGCTTTAGTTTGAAACAGACCAAACAGCATACCTTTCTAAAATTACTTTCAGAAAATTTCTTCCTATTGTTATATTGTTTATATGTTTTTATTTATTTAATTCAATTTTAAGAGTACAAACTTTTAGCCAGTACATTTGATTTTATTTTAATAATTGAACATTTATTTTTTTATTATATTTTACGTATTTTCTATTTTACCTTTAAAAATAAAAACAGAAAATTAAATTAAATTGTATTTTATTTTATTATTCACAAAATCTGCATATTTCAACAATTTCTTCTTGTCAGTAGTTATAAACCATTTCATTTCATTCATTTAATTTTTGAAAGAAGAAGCTACCGCTGTTTGGTGAATGACTGATCTTTTTAGTAAATCAGGTGATCCAGTTCATGATCTAGTTTCTGGAGTTCAACTAGATGCCAGTGCATGAAGGAAAAAAAAAACTGAAAAATTGAAATGCGCAATCTTAAGAAATAATATATTTATTTTGAAACACATTATATTATTAAATGCTAATAGAATAGCTGGCTTCAGTCATTCTTATCAAGTAAATAAGAATGCTCAGTCAGAAACACACACACACACACACACACATGCAGCATTTCTTTTGGGGCTATTCTCAGGCTGTGTAACACAGATAAGGGTTATTTCTGACCCCGGGCCGTGGTTGCAAATCTCTGACCATTAGGCAAGAGCAGATAAAACTGTTATGGGGTTTGTGTGACACTGCTAAAATTCCCCTGTAATTTTCTCCATCAGTTTCCTGAACACTGAATGTTAAAACACCTCATGACTGCAGATGTGCTCTAGTAGATATTATGCTTTTTATGAAATGTCACGCTGTCTGTAAGACCAGTATATTAATATAGAGCGGTAATATTGTCGGTTTTCAGATCGCTCACTGGAATAATTTAAATATAAGACCCAATGAAATGACTCGGTGAACACCGTTCTATTTAATTTGTTGACATATTACCTCTTAAAACAAAAAAGGCGGAATGCATTAGATGGCCTTAAAGCTAATAGAAATGCAGCTTCAATTTTGATTTCACTGAAAATCTTTAACTTTGTCATTTGGAAGTCTTAACGACTAAAAAACAAATATAAAAAATAAAACACATGAGAAGTTCATTAAAAAAGTGCAGGCTTGATAGCGTCTGAGACATACAGTACAGTCAGTTTTCTGATTAAGAATCACTGTCAAATGTTCATTTCATTTGAGTTTAGATTAGTTGAGTTTAGTTCAGTTAATTTATGTCACCTTTTCAACTCCAGGACAGCTGGAAAAAAAACCAAGCACTTTCATTTAATTTTGTAATTTTTCATTTCCTTTTATTATAGTTGTCTTGTCAACTTCTGGACAGCTGGTCATTTTTATTCCATTTTTTTAAATGAATGGACAATTGCTTTAAATTTTAATTTTTAAATTTTAATCTTGTCATCTCCTAGACAGCTCTTTTGTTTAGTTTTGTTGCCACACGCCATATATGAATGGGGATTTAGCCATTATGTGACTGTAATTATTGCACATGCATTGCTGTTAACCAGTGCTCTCTTTGTCTAACAGGATGATGCACTGGGCTGGTCGCATAGAGAAGGAACTGGAGAAGGTGCTGCAGCTCGTCACCGGAGTTCAGCAAATGAAAGGAGTAAGTTTAACCTCTTTAAATTGTTTTACACTGTACTGTTGTGCTAGATGGAAAATATTGTGTCGTTTCAGAGCTTTAGGGCGCCTCTCTTCAGAATCAGCGTGGAAGAGACACTGTATTATTTACCTTTGTTGTGGTGCCTTAGGAGGACGCTGTAACTTGTTTCTGATGTTATGATAACAGTGGTTGCATAAGATGATTACAGTAATAGCAGTGTTTTTTGTGCTCGTTTCAATAGTGACATTTCATTACAATCATTTTCTGTTGACAGCGGTCAGGCAGTCTTGGGCACTAAGCAATCATTTCACAGTCGTTTCTGAAAGCCTGAAATGCTATATATGTTGTATTGTATACAACATTTCACCTGCACGTTTAACCTTTTAAATAAGTATCTTGTATTATTTGTGTAACTGTGAATTTGTTCATTTTAAGTAGACCAGGAATTTATTACAAATTAGATTATGGCCTGATAATACATAAAATTGACAAACGAACAAATAAATAAATAATAATAACATAAAAATGATGAAAAGTCATTATCACTGTTTGATAAAAATAATCAGACATTGCTAATGTCTTAAACAGTGGACATAATAAAAATATCAATAATATCTGAGAATAATAATAAAATATAAATATAGCTGCAAGCAGCAATGACCGGGGTTCGAGTTTTTGAAGGGTTTTGGGGTTGTATAGGGCAACCTGGATGT
>JAUMHG010000092.1:4325869-4342198 GCA_032359395.1 Enteromius anoplus | reverse complement strand
GCAATTTAAGTTTTTAGATTGGGAGCAACAGGACGGTCAAAATGTTGCTGATTTTCCTACAGAGTAGGGCGGATTGTGGAATCTATACTAGTTATTAAAATATTACATCTGAATGATTTTTCATATTTTAATACTGTCTCACATAACAGCATGAACTGTCAAATAAGTGAGAAATCTTTAGATATCTTTGGGGGTGCTTTCATTCATTTTAATCCAAAAATGGGCTACAATCGCCCCAGGTCTGATCTCCCAGAGCCCTACACACAAAAAAAAAAATGTTTTCCAAATAATGGCAGTGCTTATTTTCAGGTGTCAGGCTACGATCATTGAGTTTGGCATCATTTCCAGTCCTGGAACGGCTCCAGAGAGACAATCATTTTGGCTATGCTTTGCCATTACATATGTTGACGGTCAGTGGGGAGGGAAATCTGAGTTTCACCTAAAGGTCACAAACACCGCTGCCGAGCACTTACGTCATGCGTCTTTAGGGATTTCGCAGGGCTTCGTCTCAGAATGTGGAAGTTACACAGTTTCACAAAAACACTACAAAGCAGTCCGGACTTCAAACACGAGCTTCCCTTCCTCTTTTCTTCTTGCAGCGCAGTGGCATTGTATGTGTCGTCAGATATATTGTTGTGATAACTTCTGATAAATGTAAACTTTGGCGAAATGAAAAAGAAGGGAAAAGGGCAAGTTATAGACCCTGTCTAGTCGCTAATCAGTGCGGATGTGACGATGTGTTGAGATGTTGAACATTTTGGGAAACTCGGTGGGTAAGTAGAAACAGGTTAGTGGAGTGTGGGTGGAAAATATTCCACACTCTGTGCTGCTATTTTTAGGCGCGTTGTATCATCGTTGTACAGACATCAGCACACATGTCTGAAAATGAACAGGGAAACCCTTTAATAGCGGAGTCATTTAACGGCCAATCAGAGCATCTTAAATCATTCTTGGTCTGGCTGAAAGGACAAGGAGTGAACTTGTCACGAAACCGCTTCCAGATTTCACAATCCTGTGTTAGTGATGAAATCTGTCCCAGCATTACTGTAAAAAAAAAGAGGTGGGTGTTCTGAGCTGCATGTGCTTGTGCATCATAACGTTTCTCATCTCATGTCCTTCCTTTCTGCCTGCATGCATAATGATGATAATCATTTTAGTTGACTTTTCTGACGTATTTATTTCTAAAACGCTTCTTATAATTAATTATAATCTAAAATAACATTTATTCACAACTTATTTCATATTTTCTCTAAATCTTCCTGTATATAAAGACAATCACCTGCAATTCTGGCCAAGTTAAAGATACGTTGTGAATTTGTTCGTTATAATGTAGGCATCATTAATGACCCACTGTGTATAAATAAGGAAAGATGGATTAGTGAAATGAAAGAATAGTTTAATAAAAAAATGTGACTGATTAGTGTCTCTGACTTACAGGGACAGTAATGCTTGACTTGTAGATTATATTTAATATTTTTCATTCTCAAGGAGAACTAGTGATCCTACTAAACAAACAAAAAGCTAACTTTATTAAACGCATATTGTCTTTAGTGATAAATGAGCAATAAATTAAATTAAGACAATAGGACACAATCGGGAAGAATAAGCCAGCAACGGTGCATCTTAGCACGGCACTGAAGAGCACAATGTGACATTTACGGAATATTTACAGAACTCTGAGAAAACTGACCTTTCCTCAGAAGTGGCATTAATGCATCTCATAAAAACAACGCTACGAGACATTTGAAAATAAAAAAATAATTTAAATGACTCAATTTATACTTCAAAAACGAAACTGAAACCACCAGTAGGTGGCAGTAAGTCATTGATTGGTCAATGTGTTCACTAGATTTGATCAAAAGCAAAGATCCATTCATAAACAAAACGGTGCTGTGTGAAAGACTAGATGCGTAGCAGCTCAGCTGTGCTTTGTTTTTTAGCTTTTGTTGATGAAATAAAGCAAAACAGACAACAGTGTTCATAAGTCACTTGTATAAAACTGCTATTCATTTCCACATTTGGAAACTTGCTCTCCTTGGTTCATGGTGGTCTCACAAACTACGGAGCTCTCGACACCGAATCTATTAGTTACATTGTTTGTTACCGTGATTGACAAAACCTGCAGTCTGCTCTCACGGTCTGTGCCGTGAGGATGAACAGGACGTGCAGTGATAGAGAAGCATTTCTGCTAACTGTAGACGCGCGGGATATAGGCCTTTGTTTCCAAAGAAGTGGGTTTTTTGTTAAGTTTTCCAAAAGCACCATGTATGGTGAATGCACGTTGTTTTTCCTCTGGTTCGAGTGTAATAAGTGGGATTGTTGATTCACTTTTTATTAAAGCAACGCTGTCCGACGCTGTAATTGCTCATTGTTTGATACTGCTTCAAAGGTCTGCGTTTTGTCGGCAATCGGTGCAAGTGCTTGTCACTCTTTAGCTCCGCCCACATGGTTTATTTTTAGGAGAGAATCAAAAAGCTGTATTTTCTTTTTTAAATATGATAAAACTAAAGAGTTTTTGGAGATATAAAGGATGCAGTACTTCTCCATAGGTACTCAAGATTAACATGACATTGGGTGAAACTCTGTGTTATGCTTCTGCCAATTTGATTCCTTGAAAAGGACTTTGTCCACTCTAAGTCACCTGAACATGCATAGCAACCACTGGAAAACACAAAATGTTATCACTACTATGATATAATGGAAAATTATTTAATTACTATCTGAAACATAACATTTTTGGTGGCCTCCTGAAGGACTGTTGCAAATATCCTGCCTGGCAAGAGCAGTGAATGGTTGCATGGTTCTGCCAAAATATTTTCTCTGAGGAAACAGTCGGGTGTGGAGAAAGGACTATTGACATTTGACAATATACCAACCTTTTACGTGTTTTACTACAGAGGAAACAATTGGGGAACTCCACTAAACAAAGAAAGGAAAAGACACTGAAAGCAAGAGGTGATAGATTCATGGGAAACTGCCAACTTAGCCTCAAATGACTGAAACGCACTGCAGGTGCTGGTATTACACATGCATCTGTTCAACCACGTTTTCTGTGTGTGGGGTATCCAGTCTGAGATGGACAGACAGATCAATAGAAAACACAAGCACATAGCATTATAAAGCCTTCAAACACCAAGAGCTGAACACACGCTCAACCATTCGGCCCACACGGACACAGAGAATACACGAGCAATTGAATTGACAGAGCCAGATAGAAAGCTAGATATATATATATAGATAGATAGATAGACAGACAGAAAATTAGTTAGATCTGTGTGTGTTGGTGTCTGCTGGCGATTTGTTTGTTGGGTGTCTGAGCAGTGTGAGAGGGTTTTCCAACAATTGACAACAAACTCTGTCGTGATCTGATGTGTCCACGAACCGCTGCCATGATGATGCACACGTTTTACATACAGTGTGCTTCACCCACGGCCTATTTCGTTTTATTCACCCATCTTTTCCGGCAAAGAATGACGCAAAGACATTAATGACAGTAAAATTTAGATTGTGGCTATCATCCATTTCTTATCCAGTCAGACTTGCACCATCTACACCGGCACAGTGCAACGCCACAAAATACAACAGAGGTTCTATTGATTCTAATCAGTGATGCTGTCGACAAAGGATGTGGTGCGATGCGACAAATGTTGTGTTTTCTGACTCCCTCTGACTCAAAGATTGTTGGTGTTTGTTGGGCCAGGGTGAACATGACGTCTAAATCCAACAGCCAACTTGTTTGTTGGTGTGTGAATTGGCATTACGTCTTGCGGCAGGGTTCATGTAATCATGAGCAGGTGAACTTCATAAAGCATCTGACTTTAAGCTGTTCAGTCGGAATCAGTGAAGTACAGACTAGGTGTCCATTAAAGAACCAGCCTCTGGCACCTGACTAATCTGATCATTACCGTCAGATGTGCTCAGGTATGCCCACACATTTGCAGCTGAGCATTCTGCATCGTCGATTATTCTCCAGATGAAGTTGGGTGTGTGCTAACCCAAAGGACTCAAATACGATCCACCAAACTTTGCTTTTGCTTTATTGACTTCACAAGAATCTGAGCAGTGAGTCAGACAGACCCATGATTCACTCAAAGCCCAGAGTCTGCAAGATTGGTATCTGATCCAGGTCTCCATGACTGTGTTTAGACAGAAACACTAAAATAGTTACTAAACAAAGCACAGTTTATATATATATATATATATATACATATACAATGAGGTCAATAATAAGTATTTGATCACCCTGTGATTCTTCAAGTTCTCTTACTTAGAAATCATGGAGGGGTTTGCAATCTTGCCCTAGTCAATTTCCACTGTGAGAGACAGAATCTAAAAAGAAGAATCCAGAAATCACATTGTATGATGTTTTAACAATTTCTTTGGGAATTACTGTGTCAAATAAGTATTTGATCACTTGAGTCAAAAAATGTTAATATTTGGTACAGAAGCCTTTGTTAACAATTCCAGAGGTCAATCGGTTCCTGTAGTTCTTCAGGAGGTTTGCACACACTCCTTCATACAGATCTTCTCTGGATCTGTCAGGTTTCGAGGCTGTGGCTGAGCAACACAGAGTTTCAGCTCCCTCCAAAGATTTTCTATTGGATTAAGGTCTGGAGACTGGCTAGGCCACTCTAGAACCTTGACATGCTTCTTACGGAGCCACTGCTTGTTTTTTCCTTAGCGGTGTGCTTTAAAGTCCCTCTCATTATCTACGCTGACCTTAATTATAAACGCAAGACTTTTGTTTTTGCCCTCATATTTCATGAGCTGAACTCAAAGATTCTCTAAGACAGGGCTGTCCAAACTCAATTTTTTGACGTCACCTCCTTCTGACCAATCAAATGCTCTCTAGAATCTGACGCTAAATCAAGTGAGATTGTTCAACAGTATAAGTATTTTCTGTACGCTGAATGTAGGCAATGTAAATTTGCTGTAGATCAGGGCAAATGAGGTCTGGTTTGATGTTGTGTCACGCGTACCACAGCAGCGCTTACAGTCTGACCAGACTTTGTCTCCGGTCCAGAGACGTGATCGTACAGAGTCTGCATATTTAACACTTTTAAAACTACACAGCCTCAGCGTGATTATGATCACTATTTTGTTTTAGTAAAAGTTTTATATTGACTCTAGGGGGTAATCTATTAGACTGAGGCTGTCACACATGGTTTTACCAAGCTCAATGGCTCTGGCCAGAGCAGATATAATCAAAACGCTTTTGGCTATTTTAAAAAAGGTGCGGGGCTGCTCAATATGTCCCGCCCTGTCTTCCTGTTTCAGTTGAAATGATGTTGCCACATTGAACACAGCTGTGTGTTTCAAGGCACTTCAGGACAACTTTAAACCAACTGTAAACTATCACTACCTCGGGTGTGCATTATTTTTCTAATAATTCAACAGCCCGTCGTCAATTATTCCTTACTTAAATGCATGATCTGGAGGCCACAAACCACCTGATGCAAAGTGTGCAAAGTGCATTGAAAATCCCAATTATTCCATGGTCCGATGGCACAATATTTTACCAGAAGGGTAAAAATGAAGGTTGTTCGACAGCACTACAGTTAATCACTTCAAAAACCTTGTTGCTGAGGAATATAATATAGCAATCTAGTAATAAAAATAGCAGGGAAGCCAGTTTATGTGTGCCAGTGATGTGTTAATGCATTAATTAATACAGTGCATTAATATGCAGTGATTAAACTGACCTGTGCATTAAATGTTTAGTGCATACTTGCCGGCCAATCAAGAACCAGTCTTTGGCATTGAGTTGTCAAAAAAAAAAGATGAATAATAATACATTTTTACACTATTTATTTATTATTTTACTTACTGTTTACTATTTTTACATTTTGAATTGCTCATTTTATTGTTACATGACGTTTTTGCAATGATGGTTACTGATCTTTGCTATTCGTTGTGGAATTTACTAGCAATTTCTAGTAAAAATATTTTTTGTTAGAAAGTACAAACAGCAGTAAAAGTAGTGTTATTTTACTCTTCTGTGTAGATTCCTTACTTTAAAGGGTTAAAATTTTCATTAAAAAAATAAAATAAAAATTTAAACTCACTGTAAAATAAATAAATAAATTAACACGACGTTTCAGTGTCTGTTCAGACAGCTTCATCTGTTATTGTTTTATTAATCGTGATGTAAGAGCTGAGGAATGCCGAATGAGCTGAATCCAGTTTATTTCAACAGAAAACAAAGCGTTTGCTTGCTGTCACCCGTAGTGCTGGATCAGGGCGTTAAACGTATCAGATAAAAGGGCAGTTATGTGTCATCCGCGCTGATCTGCAGAAGAGCGTATTACCTCACCTTAGCTCCAGCACGAATGAATCACACCAAGACCCTTCCGTGTGTCCTCCGGCACGCGCTGACGTTTCCCGCGATCTGAACCCCGTTCACCCGGTGTCACGTGGAGCTCCTCCGCGCCCTCTACCGGAGCTAACCCTCACTTACACTCGTTTTCCTGAGGCGTCTTTGTAAAGCTCTGTGAACATTTCCCTAACCGAACAACATATTCAAGCTACGGTTAATGATCACGTGACGTGTAGGTCAACATCTTCCCAAAGTGTTATCATTACTAGTTTTGACATTATGTATCAACATGTCTTGCCTCAGTTACAGAGTTCTGAAGCGAGCACGTTTGATTCACGAAGCTCGGTTGAACTTGACTCTATTAAATAATAAAGTTCGCGTTTTAACCGCTGTTTAAAATACACTAATATAATCAAATACTTATGAAATATGTTACTCACCACTGACTCGCATCTGAATTTTTTTTAGGAATAGGCTATTTATTGTATTTTCCAGGGATCTTTAATGACATAGCACATTACAAGCCCACTTGTGCTCTCTCGTGATTCATAATTCCACACAACTCTGAAACTCCCAAATATTGCTAAAAACTATATTTTGATCCCTCTGTAGGTGTTGATTTTTTATTGTTTTTTTCTTAGACTCAAGGTTTGCATTTGATAAATGCCTTATCAGTCATTTTTGGCCAAGAGCATAAGTCCATGGCCGATTTTTAAATACTTTGAACCAAACCAAATACTGTAGACTTTATTTCGTTTATTTTATTTTTTATTTTTCATTGCAAATCACTGGAGAGGCTGACATCTCTAATAACAATTAGATGGAGATTCCCATTATTCAGATTGAAATCTCGCCAGACTCTGGACTTTCATAGATGTGGTTTTCATTAGGTTATTATAATATCTGACTTAAGAAAAATTAAACAACCTTTGCAGCCAAACATTAAAAAAACAATAGAAATTTGCCCAAAACACAATGTAATAGATTTACTGGTTTTAATGGGGATTATATTGGTTTTATTGGAAAGTATAATGGTGTCTGGTATGGGATGGACTCTACTGTGGGAGGTTAAATCCTATTGAAAAATGCCCAAAACACACTACAAAAAGGAATTTTGTAATGATTTTACTGGAAAAAGTTAATTATTCATAATGGATTTTTAAAGAAAACCATTAGAATTTCTGTGATGGTTTCTATTGGGCTTCTACTGGGCTTTTCTTTTTTGTGAGCAGGATAGAAGAACTGCAATGTTTAATTCTGCTGAAACAGTTTTATCATAGACGCCTGAGATGCTTTGACCTCCTGGTCACCACTGCTCATCAGAGATCTTGAATAACAGTTAGGCAGATGCGCTGGAGAAAAGTTGCTTTTCTCTGTTTTATTTTGATTAAAAAAAATTTCTTATCTTTTTACATGAAGCGAGAAAGACTGAAAGAGACAGAGTGAGAAAAAGACGAACACAGCAAACTCCCCGGGGTTAAATGAAAACTCCCAAGTGTCTATATGTGTCCACACTATAGAGAGTTAAAGTAACTCTGAAGCAGTGTTAAAGTTAATGAGGTAATTAAGAGATTGATTGAGTGATGATTGATCATTATTGAAGACACCTGATGTTAACAAACAGAATCATCAAAGAAGAATATCACTATTTCTCCATTTTAATAGTCAGTGTTTCCAGTGGTCATGTTGTTCACAGTGTTGGTAATTGTCAAAAAGATCTTAAGTTGTTCAGATCGCTACATGATCATCTGATGACTTTTACTCTTTGGTTGTCTGTCTGTTATAACTCAGTCACAGCAGCCAAACTCAACCTAATGTTAAAAAGTCATGGGCCCAACTAAAGTAAACACTGAACACTAAAATGGTGACATAAAAATAGTGATATTCTTCTTTGATGTTTCTGTTTGTTAACATCAGGTGTCTTCAATAATGATCAATCACCACTCAATCAATCTCTTAATTACCTCATTAACTTTACCACTGCTTCTCTGATACTTTAACAGTCTGTAGTGTGATAGTATAGACACCTGGCAGTGTTCATTTAACACCAGGGAGTTTGCTGTGAAAGAGGAGACAGTGTCATCAGTTCATCTACATATTCTTTAGACTTTTTTTTTCAACCATAAACTCGTAAGTGAAAGAGAAGCATGTCCAGAGACGTTCCGTCTCTCAGTTCTTATTTACAGGAAGTTGCGAGCAGCCATCTTTCGGCTGTCTCCCGTTAAACGTCACATCCTGGATCATCCTACTTAAACACAGGGAGAGGGCAGAGCGTTGAGTCAATGTTCTCCAAACCCAGCCACATGATTGGTCAGTTTCCTGAACACCAACACGAATGACTGGGTTGCGTCCAGACAGGTAGCCAAGAGTACGTTTTTGTTCTTTTATTCGCCACGCTGCTCAAAAACAACAGTCTGGTTGATTTGCTTGACATGTTAAACCCGTGACTTCTAACCGTTGACTTTTATGACAGTGAGAGCGTGATCCCGACCGTACCTGCTCCCCAAGAATGTAAATATGTGTTGTTGTTTTTTTGGCATGTATAAGAGCTGCGATCTCTAGTGTAAGTGTTATCACATTCTGATAAAAGTTCGACACTCATACACCACACCACCCTGAATGAAAGAAATCTCACTGAAAAACTAGTCTCAACCAGCCAAAGGTGGTTTTCAGATGGTCTCTCTCTCCCAAGACCATCAAAATGTACTAGTTTGGCCCGGCCAAGAGACCAGCTATCCACCACAGGATGGCTTAAACTGTTTTTTTCAGCAGATAACAGATGGAGGATGGATGAATGGAAGTAAAACTACCCGATGAGAAGATTTCTTCTCAAAAAGGACAAACGGATGTGTTTGGATGGCAGTGAGATGAGCAGGGTGGGTGTTTGGGTGACCAGGAGACAGAGACGTGGAGGAGGACGCCAGCATTGCCATCATCATCATCATCATCATCATCCTAATCATCTCAGCAGGGATCTCCTTTTCAGCACACTGCTCTTTCTGGGAGATCTCAGGACATACAGTCATGGGTTCCATGATCTGAAAGTAGCTTCATACTTATGAGAGAATCTCACGGAAACATGCCTGGCTCACGTTTCACTACAAAACCAAGTGCAATCAAAACTTTTGGGGTGACCTACAAACCAGACGCATGGTTTCGAGAGATTCACTCAGATGCTAATTGCAATGATGATGGTGATGTTGAAGACGTCCACCCTCATTGTCCTCCTCCAGATCTACGTGTCCTGGTCACCAGCGCCCTAGTCACAGACTCGTCACCAGTTGCATCTGTCCGTCGCCTTCCCCCTGCGAGGGCTGCAGTCCTAGCCGAGCCTCGTCGTTGGTCCTGCGAGGCGGTGGCTGGTAAAAAGCAGAGATGTGCGCTTGCCGTCCCGAGCTGAAGTATAGCTCATCCGGTGGGAGCGTGGGATGAGGCTCCGCACCCAACGCCTCAGGACTGCTGTCAGGATAAGAAGAATCACGATCCCGTGCGTACAGGGAGGCGGAGTCAGGTCCGGTCCCGCCCACACCATCCGTGATTTCGGCCGAGAAGCTCTCCGAGTCTTCCTCGCTCTGGTAGAACACAGACTGGGTGTGCTCCAGGAGGTGGGGCTTATCCGGCAGGCGGGGCTTATCAGGTAGGCGTGGCTTGTCAGGTAGGCGTGGCTTTTCCAGCGCTTTGTAAAGCAGCTCCTCCTCGTCCTGTGGAGGTGGTGGAGGTGGGCGGGGCAAGGGCCGTTGCGGAGGCTCTCGGTGACATGTCGAGGTTGCGTAATCCTGCCGGTGCATCGTGGAACTCGGTCCATTGCCGTAGCGATCGGTGGAAGGGCGCAGGTTGCTCTGAACCAGCTCGGATATTATCATCTTCTCCAACGCCGCCGCATCAGAAAGGTTTCGCCTTAAACCGCCAGCGGGCTCTGCCCCTCGGGGCGTCAAAAGGGCGGGGCTGACTTCACCAGACACGCCCCCTGATCCCACAGGAACGCCCCCCAGCAGATCCGAACTCCCTCCGTGAAGCGAGTAGCTGTTGTTGTAGTTTCCGTTGAGCCGGACTCCCTCCAGCCCACATGACTCACGGCTGCGCGACAGTGTGCCCTCTACAGGACAGATGGAGAAATGTGCAATTAAATTAGCAATTAGTTTATTGGCATGTAGTTTAGCCCATTCTTTCTGAAGGTGATACTTTTTAGTGATAGTGGGATTGATATGTAATTGATTCTGTATGAAAAAACGCTTTCAGACGCTGTATATGCTTCAATGTGTGCAAACAGTGATGCTTTTAGCGTTTATGTTTTCTCATGCATGTGATGAGCATGAACATTCACTCTTTCCACGAATACTGTAATAAGAATAACTCTAAAATTAACGATTTGTCATCATTTACTCACGCTCATGTCATTCCAAACCCAAAACTGGACAGAGTGCCCCTGTTCAACTAACTTTATTTAATAGCCCCCAGATGTTGCTTTTATTCATGTTATTAATCCAGTTCTGTAGCTTTGGAAAATCTGATCTCTGATCCTGTCACTGTGACGTATTTGTTATACCGTATAAATGAGCCAGTAGGATTGATGTTTTTGTCATGCTTGCTTTGAATAATTGAATTGATACAGCAGGGAGGTGAAAATGAAGCAGCAGCATGGAAATGAAACAAACACAGACAGACAGAAAGTGTGAATACGTGTCCGTACTCGAGTTTCTGAACGTGCCTGTAGATCAGTTCATAAAGAGACAGAACAGAGAGAGCAAGACAGAAGAGAGAAGAAACACAGAATAACAAGTGAATAAAGAGAAACACATCTAAAACACACAAAACAGTGCTTTCAACACACACACTGACCAGTGGCGTTGAAAACTGCTGGTGAGGGGGGGTTGAATGTTTCAGCCAATAGGGTGTTGTAAGGGGAGGAGCCAGAGCGGGTCTGTAGCATTGGATTGGCTAGGAGGTGATTACCCATAGTGCCTGAGGAGAAACAGCAGATCCTTACAGAGGAGCAGGGATAAATAACAGCTGTGCGAGTTGACATGGGTGGTTCTCAGAAAACGGTGCCCTTAGGGTGTGAATTTAAAACTCCAAAAATGGTGTACTTTGTGGGGGAAAAATGCATGTAAATAACCAACTATGAAGACCAACTAAAAGATCATTAGGTGTATCATTTTATATATTTTTTTATATTACTAATATTTGATTATCATTAAATATATAAAAATAATAAAATGCATCCACACTGAATATTAAGTAAACTAATATTGTACATTTTATATTGTGCACAAATTGTTCATGGTAAAATGTTCGCACTTTTTAAATCAATTCTTGATAATAACAATTTTTCTTATTAACTTTATTACTAATAATTTGCAGTTTTTATTAATAAAGTCAACATTTTAGATTATGTTTCTCTGTATTATAAATGTATTAAATAAATTAATCTATTAATAATGTATACGCAGAAAATGATTTTAAATTTAATGATATTTTTTCTCTTTATTTATAGTAATATTTTAAATTTTTACAAAAGCAAAATGTAATGTTTTCTATCTATTTAAAACGATTAGCGGTGGCGACTGGCGCTGGGTGAGTGTGTGAGTGTGTGTATTTCACCTCGGGTGAGTGTGGGTGTGTTGTTGATCTCAGCTGCCATGAATGATGATTCAGTCTGCCGTCGAACAGTGTCGTTCCACATCCTCCTGATACGGCTCTGAACACACACACACACACAGGTAAGATTTAAACCACAGGTGTGCAGATTCCTGTAAGGCTGATGATATCAGGCACAGACACGTGTGTGTTACCTGTCTTTGTGCTGGCGCGTGTCGTGATTGGCTGCCGCCATAGTAGCGATTGTTGCCTCGGTGGGCGGAGCTCTTGAGGGAACCGTGGGAACCAGTGGAGGAGGCGTGGCCGCAGCAGGGCGACTGACGCAAGCATTTGCTGTATTCTTTCTGTACCTGTTGAACACACAGCTGCGTGTGAAACCAGGTCAGGAGGACAAACACATGCAAGGAAACACGTGAAGTGCCACACACACCTTCTTCTGCAGTGCGCAGTGCAGGAGGAAGATAAACATGCCGTGCAGGGCGTTGAAGGAGGTGAAGAGGTATGCCATCACCACGCTGTTGTCGTTCATGAACAGGAGGCCAAAGATCCAGGTCAGAGACACCAGTAACAGCAGAGTGACCGAGCTGAGCGTCCAGCACCTCAACACAGACACACACAAAAAATACACATAAATAAAAACACCTGTTAAATTAAGTTACTACAAGCTAAAACGAGTGAATAAAATGAACAAGAGCTAAATAGACGGGCTTGAAAAAACCTGAAACTAAAAAACCCAGATTAAATCAAAATAGCTACAACTAGAACTCAATTTTAAATGAATGAAAAAACTTACTGCATGTTTAAAAAAATGAACGGAAACATAAAACAAAAAAGAAACGAAAACTAATTCTGAATAAAGCTATAATTAATGTGAAATGTGAAAGAAATAAACAAACTGGCGATATTTTTTGGTCAGTGTGAGTGCATGAACTTAACATTCCTCTCAGCAGATATAGGAATAAATTCACAGTTTATTATTATTATTTCTTCATGTTTTTAGTTTTGGTCAAATCAACAGCAATAAGTCATGAGAAGTGTCTAGAGAGAGCGTTTACATGTCCGAGAAATAGTGTGTGCTGTAGCCTAGGCTACAGGAAAAACACTGCGTGACCTCTGACCCCGGCATTCTCACTTGATGTTGTCGAATCGGCTGGAGTCTGGCTTCAGGACGGTGGAGTGACGCAGCATCCGGTGGATGGTGATGACCAGCACTGCCAGGTTCAACTAAACACAAGAGTTCAAAGGTCAGGCGGCTCTTACGAGAGCAGGAAACAGAGGGTCTAGTGGAGCACACTGTATTCTGAGATATGCGATAATCATCAGGATAAGTTCTGAAGAGGCCTAAGAAAATATAAATATATTTGTCTAATTCAAATTAATGTGTAATAAAATTGGTTTTAAATAAAAGAAATTAAAACGAATAAGTAAATAAATTATTTAATTGTGCTTGTAAGTGAAAATAGTTGCTTATGAAAATAAACATATATAACCTGAATATATTAGTGCTATTAAATGATTTTATATATATATGTATACAATAGAAATATGGTGAATATAGAAATCAAAGCTCAATCAACATACAAATGTGCAAATATGTTAAATATGTTGTAAACAATCTAAAGATGTCTTCAGAGTCTTACCAGAATAACGAGGGAGGCGGGGCCAATAAACGTCCAGATGAAGTAGTTATCAACCCTCAACCAGCAACTAGATGAAACGAGAGAGAAATGAAGCGCACACACACACACACACACACACACACGAGTGCTGCAGTGGAAACACTCACGCTTTGGGTCCTCCGTAGCTCCTGTAGTCGATGGCTGTGGAAATGGCCACCACCAGCGTGGGGAAGCCGTACGCCGAGAGGTAGTAGTACTTTCGACGAGACGTCTCGCTTTCAAACACCTCCACCATCAGCACATAGAGCTGCACCGTCTCCATACAGAGCCAGCAGAACACGGACAGCAGGAAGAAGTGCAGCAGACCGGCCAGAACCGGACACACCACCTGCACACACAAACACCTGATGCATGAGCACTGGTTTAGTCTCATAAAGATTTGTTGGGTTTCTCTTATGTGCTCTGGTGTGGTCTGGTTTAGGTTGATTGTTTAGTCTGATGAGGTTTGGTTTAGTCTGATGTGGTCTGGTTTACTCTGATGAGGTCTAGTTTAGTCTAAAGCAGTCTGGATTACTCTGATGCTGTCTGGTGTGGTCTAGTTTTGCTCTGATGAGGTCTAGTTTAGTCTAAAGTGGTCTGGTTTACTCTGATGCAGTCTGGTGTGGTCTGGTCTTGCTCCGATGAGGTCTGGTTTACTCTGATGCAGTGTTTTGTGGTCTGGTTTTGCTCTGATGAAGTCTAGATTTTTCTAATGCGGACTGGTTTACTCTGATGCAGTCTTGTATGATCTGGTTTTGCTCGGATTAGGTCTAGTTTAGTCTAATTGAGGTCTAGTTTAGTCTAAAGCGGTCTGGTTTACTCTGATGAAATCTGGTGTGGTCTGGTTTACTCTGATGCAGTCAGGTGTGGTCTGGTTTTGCTCTGATGAGGTCTGGCTCTCATGAACTCACAGTGTAGTGTGTCTTGTCCATGCCAATGAGGAAGAGGAGCTGTGAGATGAAGAGGGTGAGGCACAGGTTCTTGTGGATGGTGGTGCGGTCGCTCTGAAGGCCTCGCAGGCAGCAGAAGGTGGAGATGCACAGAGCCAGACACACCAGAGAGATCACCATCCCCACCCACGTGATGACGAACAGGATCAGACCCTGAACACCGCCGGGGTACTGACACACAGAGAACAACAGAGCGTCAGTGACGGAAGGGTTAAGGTTTTGTGTGAGAGTGTGTGAGACTCACGGCGGGCTGCTGGTGGTTCATGAGCACGGCGAAGTTGGTGAGATGCGAGCAGGCGCAGGTGGTGTGTGTGTTGTTGCTGTGCAGACGTCTGCAGCCGTGTGAGGACCACTGACCCGTCATCGAGCGCTCCGAGTAATTCCAGAAGGAGCAGTTGGGATTGAAGTGATTCTCCAGCTGTCAAAACACAAGCACTGTTAGAGGAGCGTGCTTCTGTTGCTGTAATGTCTGAGAGCACCTGAGAAAATGTGTTTTTTATTTAATTACTTTTTTATTTTATTTTTATTCTTCTTAAACACATTTTTACCAAATAAACATTTTTCCTCATTTGAACGATATATAATTAAACTTGCTTTTTGTTCTAATGTACGGTACAATTAGTTGTGTTTGGTAGGATGTGTTTTAAACTCACCAAGGCTGCAATTGTTCGATCAAAAATACAGCAAAAAATGTCAAATATTATTACAATTTAAAAGAATGTAATTTATTTCTGTGATCAAACTGAAATCTCACATGATCCTTCAGAAATCATTCTAATATGCCGATGCACTGCTCAAGAATCACTTCTGATTATTATCTATGTTGAAAACATTGTATATGTATATTTTTGTAGAAACTGAGACACGTTTTATACTTCAGGATTCACAGAAGAACAGAAAGTTGCTGATTGGATTCATTTGAAGTCTTTTATAACACTTTTGATCAGTTTCATGTGTCCTTGATGAATATGAGTATTCATTTTTTAAAAGTGAGTACATTTTCTGTGTGATTGTCT
This sequence comes from Enteromius anoplus, assembly GCA_032359395.1. Classification (NCBI taxonomy): domain Eukaryota; kingdom Metazoa; phylum Chordata; class Actinopteri; order Cypriniformes; family Cyprinidae; genus Enteromius; species Enteromius anoplus. Next base: position 4,326,660 of record JAUMHG010000092.1, on the reverse strand, counting down.
TGGCATCGGCCAGTGTTTCAATGAGTATGAGTGTGTGTTTGCACCTGCAGGTGTCTCAGCGTGAACTCGACGGGTTTGGTCAGAAACACACGGCTGGACTCTTTGTTCATGGAGGCAGAGATGATGTGTGAGTTGACGGCCAGACCGTGTCCTCCTGACTTCAGCTCACCGTCCGTCTTCAGCGTGGCGTTTTGAGTGGAGAGGAACGAGCCCAGGTTCTTATAGAGCGTGAAAACCACCTTCACCTGACCTGATGGACACACACACACACACAAGTGTGTAAGATCTACACAACACAATCGATCCCACACAGCTCTCGAAATAACCTGCATCATCACACACAGGAGCCGGTGACCATGGTGACTGTTGCCATGGCAACAGCGGGAAATCTGGCCTGGATGCGTGTTGCGTGGAGAAAGTGTGAGTGTCTGAGACAGACAGACGGAGAGAGAGAGAGAGACTGACCGTTGCGGCTGTACTGTTTGATGGTGGAGGCCGACACGTGGATGGTGCTGTCGCTGTCGTACGAGTTCGGGAAGGACAGATCCTTCAGCTCCATCTCTGTGTTGAGCACATACACCTCCAGATCTGAAACACACATGTTTGCCTTTAAAAAAATGTAAATGTAGCGTAAAATGTGGCACATCCAAAAAACTTCAAGGTTGCATTAACTTAAGCCTTCCTATTTTGGAGGTCACACTCATGGTCCTACCAGTCAAAAGTGACCGGACACCTGAAATGTAACTTTTTTGCCCCCTAGTAAAATCAATGTAACTTTTTTTTGTTTAATA
>JAUMHG010000092.1:4303518-4322955 GCA_032359395.1 Enteromius anoplus | reverse complement strand
TATATGGGGGTGTGTGTGTACACATTAAAAATAAAATCATTACAATTAAACTTTCATTATTTTATTTTATTGTTTGGTTAAATTATGTTAGTTTTTTGGAGAGCAATCTGAAAGACACTTCCCTTTTTAAAACTGTTGGCTCATTTATGTTTATCTGCTAGTGTGTTCCCTATTTTTAAGTCACTTTGAACAAATGTTCAAAATGTATAAATAATATAAACATTTTTCATTATTCAATACTACAAAGTGCCAACATCTGTCAACAACGCTGATGCCGTTGATATTATGATGGATGAGCCATTTTTTCACTTGCATCACAACCAACAAACACGCTAGAAGTGAAACATGAAACGAGGCATAAGAAATCTGAACAGTTATAATGTTAAACTACATGCAGATTTAGCAGAGACAGAATCATGCAGAGATGGGCCATAAAGCATTAGCATACGGTGCTTGGAAGCAGCAGTGAGTGACTGCTCTCTCCTGCCTCCTGGCCACAGACTGCCATCTCCTCCCTGCTGCTCCTGAGGCTTTTGTGCTCGGCTGTGATCCGGGGATCCGAGATAATGTTCTGTTTGCTCGTTCTGGCTTTAACATGCCCAGTTGTCTCTGTACCGCCAGGGGGTAGCAAGCGGGATGAATAGAGAGCAAGCCCATGTTCAGGTTCTTCCCTTGGGGGCTGGCACTGGCAGAAATCATGTGGAGCGACAGCCGCACTGCTATGAACACTAGAAGGGTGATGTATAGCTAGTTTGCTCTCGCTTTTCAACTCTTTCAAATGTTGTACTGTGTCTATTTGTATACTCTGCTAAAGTCAGATGCATAAAATGTAGTTTATTTCAGGAATATGCCAATCAACAGGAATCACTAGGGTCTGTGCAAAATAGTATAAAATACAATTTAACTACTAATTCAATCAAAATGTTATATATTTGATCAAAAACCTGAATAAATACATTTACATCACATTTTAAATTTGCTTGATATATTTCAATTTAAATAATATTTGTGAAAAAAATTATTAATCTTTTAATGTGAATTAAAATCAGTATTTATAAATGCATATATGTGATTAAATTAAAATAACAAAAAATGTCAATGAATGTACATCTAACAGTACAGTACTGTAGTACCTAATAATTAAATTCATTTTCCATTGCACATGGCATATTGATAGTATTCATATTTTGTGTCTTTATAGATGAAAATATACGGCTGCCATTTAAATTTGAGGATGGAGGTCATTCATACAAGGATGATCATATTTGGGGATCTGTTGCATCCAAACGATTGAACACCTCCGATTTTTTTCCCTCCTTAATTTAGTTTTTTTAGTGCTTTCTTTACTTTTAATCCTTTCATTTGACGTTTGAACTACTTGTTCTGTGTGATTCATAAGGACTGGTCAAAAAAAGACCTTCACAGGTGTTTGTGTTCAAAACAGTGCTGCAGGCTTGTTTATTGCCGTAAGACTTTTGCTTATCAGTTAATGATGAAGGAAATCCTTTTAAAATGCAAATTTAAAAGTCCTTTGCAATTTTAGGCTGGGCATGCATGATGCAATTTATTCTGTTGTGCAAGTTCACAACTGTGGATTTCTTCCCGTTTTACGATCGCTTGCATCGCTTTTTGACGTATCCCAATGCTTCGTCTTTAGATTTTATTGTTTTATATGGTAATCTAACAAACTGCCACATAAACTATTCTGCAATTTTTTTTTATGTGATTTAAAGATTTTAGAGACAAAATTGTTGTTGAATAATTAAATTTTACATTTATGACCGATGCTTTCATCACACAGTTCATGCTCAATTCATTTTTGTGTTTTATTCTGACATAAAATACATCAGTAACACCCCCTTTTGTTTTTTTGGAAGCTTTTACTTGCCTTGAAAAAGGCAGTTCCTAACAAGAATTTAAAGGGGTCATATAATGCCAATTTCCCAGAAGCTGATATGATTCTTTAGGGTCTTAATAAAAAGTCTGTAATATAATTTCTCAATGGTAGTGTAAAAACACACGTTACCCTGTCAAAAACAGTTCTTTTCAAAACACTCTGTTCTGCGTACTTCCCCTTTAAATCATTACAAGCTCTGCTGACCCCGCCCCTCTTTTCCGAGGCACTCTCAGAGGATATTTAGCTGTATTCAGTTGCTGCGTCCGAAATCGCTTACTTCCCTACTATATAGTACGTGAAAAACAGCATGCGAGGCGAGTAGTATGTCCGAATTCATAGTATCCGAAATTCAGAAATTCAGCTTCTGAATTCTATAGTAGGCATACCATGAACACTTTCCTATCCCATGAGGCTCCGGGAGAGGAGGCGTGATATAAAAAAAATATGGCGGAAAGTGGAGACGCAGCTCATTTTAAGTGTAAGCAACGTTGTTTATTGTGATTAAATTACACTTGTTTAACAAAATCTAAATAAACGGATGACATATTGAAAGTTTAAATTGTCGCGCCGTTGTGACGATGCATGACACGTGACAGCATCAATATGGCGGATTTATTACGTCCGAGTTCCATTCATACTATAAAGAACGTACTGTTTTAACGGTCGGGTAGTACGTTCGGTTTTAAATGTAGTACCTACTTAAGCAGTATGCGATTTCAGACGCAGCGAGAGTCCTAGACTTTACATTCACAGTGAAACTTGCGTATTAGCACATTATTAGGAAAGTCCATTTGCAAAAATTCACTAAAAGACATTATACTGCAGGGGTTATCAAACTTCATCCTGGGTGCCGCATTATGAATTATTCACGCTAAAATAACCGCATTTAGGTAGATCAAGGGTGCATTTTCTCTGAACCAAACATAAGTTAATGTCAATCCTCTGCATCTTCTGTCACTCAGATGTCAGGAGTAAATGATTACTGCTATGTTCATTATTACATTGCACAGGAGTCTTGCTTGTCTCTGTGTCTCGGACTGATGATGGATCACTCAGGCCGGGTCTGAGGTAAGACACCAGTCCAGTCTGTGTGACGAGTTGTGACGTTCGCGAACGAAACCATTCTTTTGAACGGCTCATAAACATGAACGATGGGAGCTGAGTCGCGGCTGGGGGGGAGCCGTTCTTTCTGTCGTTCTTTTTTTCCGATGCATGTTTCACACAGGTGCACACAAATGAGCTGCTCCGTGAAACAGAACAGTTATAGGGGGAGGGGCACACCCTGCGCAGGGGTGCTAACGCGTAAAAGCATCAGTGTTGCCAACTAATTCCAATGAAAAGTAGATAAATGTTGCCAGTTGATGTCACACACTAATTTGCATATCGGTGATGTCATCACGTAGTATCTGACAAGCGTAAGCCTGTCATGTCTCTACTCTCTGAGGTGCCATGTATTATATTCAATTAAAACATTACATCCAGATGCACAATAGGTTCTAATTAACATATTACTTTGCGTGATGACGTCATTGCGTTATCGCAACGCAAAACTGCATCTTTATGTATTATTTATAAAAGTAAGGGGCAATATATATATATATATATCTCTCCATCTGGCAAATATGCTAATGACAGTGTTGAAGTCATACAATCGTGGTGAGGTTTTTTTTTAAAATTTTTTTTTAAATAAAATATTTAAATTGTGTTCAAAACAGATATATTATGATGAACCACATTTTCAACATTAATCCAAAAGCCAGTGGAAAAATCGTACTGAGTTTTTGTGGAGGGAACAAGTGATGCACGTGTTTGAGGCCTAAAAACGTGTTATTCCAGTAGTGCTTTAAAAATGTATGCATTTGATTTAATGTTGACTTATGTGCACTAAAATCAAGGTTACTTCATTTCAAAAGGAAACATGTGGCAAACTGGAGTTCATTCTACAGATTACTTCCAATGAATTGTTTAATACTATTGACTGCCCTAATCTTTATCTAAAGCTACCTAGTTAGCGCCAGTGTTGTGTTATTTGTCATTATCTGTCCTTTATGATGACTTGACCTGCCTGGATGATGAGGAACTGTGAAGTCATCTAAGCCGCGACAGCACAGCTCAGATGGGATAATCAGTTAATCCATTATCTGCTTAGCCACGGAGGTGACTGGCCATGTGTGTGTCATTGGCTCTTATTTAATGATGAAGAGACTTTTCACAGAGAGCGAGGACTAAGAGGCGGATTTTCAAGGCCAGGTTTCTGTCGGCTCCAAAAGCCCTGCAGTGCCTTTTCGGACTATCCTTGCCTGACCCCCCGACATGATGCAATAGTGAATCAGGGTTGCCATTTGTGTGCCCTGTTATTGACAATGGTAAAGATCAAAGAAGAAAATCTTGTAAATCCTCGTTGTGATTGCTTCTGTGGCAAAACTTGTTTTCCCAGTTACAAAATGCTGCATCTTGGTATTCCCCTTTCATCTCCAGATCCATCTCTCCAAAGTTTCATGGCGAAAACACCCTGAGCCTAACCGTTCTTCGAGGCCTGACTGTCAAAGTAGGATTTTATTTTTTTTCTTTCAGGAGGGATTTTATATCTGTTCTCAAGCCTTCCCTCGTCTTTCTTTCAGTCACACAGTTTGACGTCTCTCTTCCGTAGGCAACGGGAGTCGTGTCTTGTTGCACAGAAGTCATAGCGAGAGGTGTGAGCGGGTATTTCTCAGTCAGGAGATTAGTATTAGCGTTGGATTAGCAAAGGCCGCTGCCTTCTCAAGCTCCTTGTGTATATCGTCTAAATGTAGCGTTGGACCATCTTGAGTGTGTGTGTGTGAAGCGAAAACATTGAGACACCTTTATACTCAATTATATGTTAATACAACACACACATATTTACACACACAAGATTTTAAATAATTTGCATGCGTGTGTGTGTATATATATATATATATAATTTTTTTTTTTTTTAAATATGAATTTATATTGATAAATTTATTTTTGAAAAAATCTAATATATGTATTTATTTTTAATGTATATTATGGTTTAAGATTAATGCATTAATGTTCAGAAGTGTTTTTCTTTTCTTTTAAATTCGGCATAAACAAATTGATAATTTTTATAAATAAATATTTCTGTTTCTTTTTAAACATTCTATTTACCAAACATATCCTGGCGAATATGTATCAAGAGGATCACAAAAATATCACTGAAGATCAAAGTATGTCACGAATACATTTGTTTAATTTTTTAATAATGTTTTATTATTTTTATGATTAACAAAGTGCATCCTTTAAATATACAACTTCAGATATAAAAGTGATTTTTTTTTTTACTGGCACAATAATGTAACATAATAAGAAACTGTTATTTGTCTCTGTTTTGTAAGAGTTCTCTCTCTCTCTGTGCGTGTGTGGTGTACCGCTGTGCTATGATGATTTAATAACAGCCTAGAGATGATTTCACTAGCACAGATCAATGTTGAGCGGCCGGAGAAAGAAAATTATTACTCTGCACTCCCAATACCTTTTACTAGAGAAGCCTCTCATAGCATCCCATTGCACCACTTTTATAAAACTGATGTGGAGGAGTGGAAAATCATATAAAAATGCTATTTATTTTTCATCTCCTCTTATATTACACTTGTGCACTTCTCTCCCTTTGTCTCCCCAAAGGTTTCAAGGTATTGTTCAGGATGAAATGCAGACAAGTGCAGTGTTTTCTGTGTGCGTTTTCTCTGGTGCACCACGCAGCTCTCTAAGAGAGATGAATGAAAAACATATATGTGTTTTGACATGCCATTATACATTCAGAACCTGTATAGGTTGTGCCGTGGTATCCAATCCGAATAAAAATTGACCTTCCATTTCTTAAATATATAATAATAAAAGTGCAAGATGACGGATCAGCAGAAGTCTTGTGCTGGAAGAAGTACAGGGCACATTTTACATGCATATAGTTTTAGTTTTATAAGTACGGTTTTGTAAGTAGAAGCATAGCAAGCACAAAGCCACAAAACTTCCATTTTAATTTCATGTTCTCGATCATTGCAAAACTAGTTAACTATATAATGCAGTCAAGGAAAGATTTGACTTCGCTGATGGAAGAAAGCCGTCTTTGTGACACGGACAATGTGAGATTTAACAGTCCATTCAGAATGCAAATTAACTCTCAGGTCCTTTGTATGAGGTCTGACGTCCAAAGCCTGATTGCCAAGATTATTTAATTGTTTGTCCTATTCTCCATGAGTGCAAGTGAAAAGAGACTATTATATTTGTATGAATTTCCAGAAAATGGTATTCATGCAGGTTATAATAGTTGACAGGCAATCATTTTGACAAATTATGTTTATGTACTTGAGAGCACATACACAGAGACCCAGGATAGCAAACATCCTATCCACTGTTATAAGCTTCTACTGCACAGATGAATATTTTTAAATGTGCTTGAACACATGAATTATTCATGTAGTTAAAATCTTAATTCCCATGACAGGGACTGCTGAAATCCACACTGGCCTACTAAGAAGTTATGTTATGTTGCCTTTAAACATGGTAAGGGACATCTTAAACTTGATTATAAGTTTAATTTAGATTTTCCCCCCACCTATATATAATAAAATGTATAATGTAATTTAGTTTAGTTAATTGAATCAGATTTTTTATATGATTTTGGTTATTTGTAAGCATTATCATACATCATATTCTTCATCCCAACTAGCCTGACACAGACAAAAACTAGCAGCAACAAAATATGAATGCTTTTCAAACTGTTTTGCTGCTATGTAATGTCTATACAAATAAATCAGTGGGGTCCAGTGTCACCTATACACCAGAAGAAAGTCATACAGTTTAAACCCACATGATCGTCATTTTTAAACTACACAATTAACATTTTTAGGTGATCTATACTTTTATTTATTTTTTATTTTTTCATTTCCATTACCTTAATATATCTCCTTATATTGAATTTATCCGTTTTCGTTGTAAAATTGAAATCTAATCTCGGCCTTTGGGGAAGCGCTCATCAAATCATCGGTAATTAGCCATATTCAGCCACTACGTGATTGAATCAAAAATATATTATCTACCATGTGCACTTACAAAGAATATTGTGTGTCTAAGTTCCTAGTGTGTTTTCAGACTCTTTTCAGCCCGGTCCTCGTCTGGGCCCTTTGGTGCTTTTTCCAAATGATAGCCTCTTAATGTGCGCTGCACATAAGATTATGACTATTGATCTCGCACTCATTAAATTATGTCCAAGGTAGTGCATCAAAATTGATCCATGCAGTTCCTTAGATGAGTAATGGCCTTCCATCTTGGCTCAAGTTTCACCCTACACTTCCCTTCTCCACCACATTCCTACCCCCAAATGCTTTGAACTAACAGTGAGGTCTTCAGGTTATTGTCTGCATCCTTGACGGAGCGGTCTTGACATCAGACGAGATCAGCAGAAAGTCGCTTCATTTCCACAAGAGGTCTTTGTCCCGGGAGCTCTCGCTTCTAGCAAACAGCAGGGGGTCCCGAGTCTCTCGAGCACACATGCGCTGATATTAAAAGGCCAGAGAGGCGCTTCTCCAACACTGAGGTGAGGCTGATATTACACACATTAGTCGTCTCATTAAACGGCTCCGCGGGGAGAGACGTTGTTTGAGCTGTTTTAATTGAAAGAAAAGTCATGGGAAAGAGCAATGGGTCCATGTGAAGTTATGGAGAACCTATCCAGATGCTATAAGCAAACAAAATGAGCTACCCGAAGTTTCACGTCTGTGTAATCGATTAAAGTCAGTGTTACAGATCTTCATTACACAAAAGTTGGTTTGATTAAACTTCATTCGCAATTACGACTGTTTGTGAAGGTGTTTGTTTAGCTTGACACCAGAAGAGTTAGTTAATTGAACTGGAAGCTGCAGCTCAGACATGATTTGGGTTTAAGTTCTTTCCGTTTTGTCACCGTTTCCAAACCCTTATTATCTTTGTGTGCTCACTGACTCGAGAATATTACTAAAACAAGTGGAATTGATTCTGACATCATTTATTTACCCTCATGTCGTTCTGAAAATATATGACCACCTTGTTTTCTGCAACACAAAGGAGACTGTCCCTGTCTTTAAAATTAATAGAAGAATGAAAGTCTGTAACACTTTATTTTACAGTTACACATATTAGTTGCTTATTAACATGCATGTTAGTAGACAATTTGCCATGTTTTAGTTCTAATTGAGCACATATTAATACCTTATTCTACACTCTTAAAAAAAAGGGTTCCTCGAGGTTCTATATAGAACCCTGGGGTTCAGTACTTGGCCAATAGAACCTTTTACCAAAAAAATGGTTCTATGTAGAACCCTTGCATAGCAAAGAACCTTTTTTTTTTAAAATGTATAAATCCCTAATCCTACCCAAATCATAAATTTAAAAACTATTAATAATCAGCAAAAAATGAGAATTTATTGAGGGAAAAGTCATAGATAATTAGCTAACAAGTGTAACCTATTCTTAAGTGTTACCTAAAAGTCCTACAGATTCTGACTGGCAATTTGTGGAAAAATTTACCAATCAAGGTTGTTTAGGCATTAATAATTTAGCAAATCTGTATTTTTTGTTCAAACAAGGGGCCCATTGAAGATGCACTTTAGCATTGCATAAAATATTGTAACTTAGTTTTTTTTTTTTTTTTTTAAGTTGAGTTGGGAGTTGGAGCTTAGTTGTGATTTTAGTCATACGTTCTTATGAACTCTTATTAGCTAACTCACTCAAGAATATGACTGACACTTGGTTATTTTAAATGGATAGCTGTCCCCAACAAGTTTCCTTGCCTTTTTTGAATTCACAAAATCCTTCTAAATTTGAAATGACAGGAGGGCGTGTAAACAACAGCAGAGTTTTATTTCTGACTGAACTACCCCTTGAACCTGTATGAAACATTAATACAATGTCATTGGCCTTGTAATTATGATAAGTGGTGATCGAAGATCCCAGTGAGCGATATGTTAGTTGCACACCACACAAATAACCTAATAAACCGACCTTCAGTCCGACACCCATAACTTCCTGGGTGCTGGAGTGTCTGATCTGACTGACCACAATTTCCTGTTGGGTTGTATAGTGCATTTAATGAAGGAGAGAACGTGTTAGGACGTGGCATGCGGGAAGAATTAAAATGAAGTTCTGGAGGACTTTTGAAGGTTGTGGGGCCTATTTGCGATGAGAGTGAAAATGAATATTACCTGGAAGCTTTGACAAACAACAGACTTTATATTATAAAAATATAAAAAAAACACTTAAATACAGTCATAATATAATCAGAAGGATGTGGGCATAAAAGCTTTTCAGTATGGCAATGAACTGTCTAGGATGCATTTTAATAGTTGCATAATCTTGGGTTTTTATTGATAGACAGCGCTTAATGTATGTGCTTTCTAGAATAAGTTTTTTTCAACTATAGCCACTCTCTGCTCTAATTTAACCATATACATCATATATACTAGTAAAACTCTTTGTTGTGATGGAAATTGGGGTACTGAGGTATGAATGTGATTTGGTTTGAAAAATGTTAATATATAATTTCAAGCGCTAAATATGTTGAAAAGGTATCTGGATATTTATTCATTAGTCTATAATTATAGTCAAAAGAGTGAAATAATAATATAATATATATATAAAAATTGCTCTTAACAAAATGTAATATTCTATCGTTATGGATTTAATAATGTTATATTTTGTATGAAATATATTTTATTATTGTATCGTAAACGATTACATATTTAATCACTCGATATGTCTTGGACAAACTAAACAATATAGAAAAGTTGAAATGTGTCCTTTACGTATCAAAAACAAAAATGTTATTTTAATCATATAAGTGGCCATAGTTGAAGTCACAGATGACTTGGTTGTAAAAATCACATCATACACTTGAAGAAACATTGTAAGGTATTATAACTTTATAATTTGCATTTGGAGGTTGTTGAAGATTCCAGACATGCAGTTTAATCGATAAGCTGAGAACTAATATTTATACATAATGCATGAATTTAGCACCACACAAAAATCTTTCTTGCCCTCTAGTTTGCCAGAGACATATTGAATCCTTAATAGCCAGTCCATCTCTCTGGTGATTAGAAAACTCTTTTTCTGAACTCATAAAAATACACTAGCTAATTCCCTATTTTACCATTTTCACTGTTTTTCAATACCGCCCAAAGAAATATCATTAGCTCACACTTTTCTTTTTTTAAGCAATGCCTCTTAAATTGTCCAACTCGACCCAGCAGGCTTTGAGCCGGCCAATTAAATTTATTGACTAACCGAGAAATGTTCCCTTCGTGTAGAAGAAAAGAAGAGAGGATCGCACATTGCATGCATTTGATGGTGGACAATCACGCTTATAAGAGTTCTTTATGACCTTTCCGATGATTGGGATGAGCGTGGTAAATGGTTGAAACCTTCAGGCACAGAGTACATATTACACACACATTCAAGCTGTAGAAGGGCCTCCTGGTGGCTGTAACTATTGGCAGGTGTGTGTGTGTCCCACCTGACCTCTCACAGCAACAGAATGATTTGCACCTACAGTATGGAGCTTTTCAATCCACAGAGTTTATTAACTCTGCTGCCTAACACACACACTCCTCCTTCTTTTTGGTATTTAGTTTGCCACCTCTTTGCTTTCATGACAGCAACAGTTGAGCTCCAAAAGTCTGCGTAAAACCTGATGATTATGTTTTCCAGCACGATTTGAGAATGATCCAAAGAACATATATATATATATATATATATATATATATATATATAATATCTGTATCTGATGGAGGATTATTAGGAACACCATACTAATACGGTGTTTGACCCCCTTTCGCCTTCAGAACTGCCTTAATTCTATGTGGCATTGATTCAACAAGGTGCTGAAAGCATTTTTTTTTAGAAATGTTGGCCCATATTGATAGGATAGCATCTTGCAGTTCATGGAGATTTGTGGGATGCACATCCAAGAGACGAAGCTCCCGTTTCACCACATCCCAAAGATGCTCGATTGGGTTGAGATCTGGTGACTGTGGGGGCCATTTTAGCACAGTGAACTCATTGTCGTGTTCAAGAAACCAATTTGAAATTATTTGAGCTTTGTGACATGGTGCATTATCCTGCTGGAAGTAGCCAAAAGGGATGGACATGGTCAGAAACAATGCTCAGGTAGCCCGTGGCATTTAAACGATGCCCAATTGGCACTAAGCGGACTAAACTATGCCAAGAAAACATCCCCCACACCACCACCACCAGCAGCCTGCACAGTGGGAGCAGGGCATGGTGGATCCATGTTCTCATTCTGTTTACGCCAAATTCTGACTGTACCTTTTGAATGTCTCAACAGAAATCGAGACTCATCAGACCAGGCAACATTTTTCCAGTCTTCAACTGTCCAATTTTGGTGAGCTCGTGCAAATTGTAGCCTCCTTTTCCTATTTGTAGTGGAGATGAGTGGTACTTGGTGGGGTCTTCTGCTGTTGTAGCCCATCCGCCTCAAGGTTGTGCGTGTTGTGACTTCACAAATGCTTTGCTGCAAACCTCGGTTGTAACGAGTGGTTATTTCAGACAAAGTTGCTCTTCTAACAGCTCGGCCCATTCTCCTCTGACCTCTAGCATCAACAAGGCATTTTTGCCCACAGGACTGCCGCATACTGGATTTTTTCCCTTTTCACACCAGTCTTTGTAAACCATGGGAGTGGTTGTGCGTGAAAATCCCAGGAACTGAGCAGATTGTGAAATACTCAGACCGGCCCGTCTGTTTGTATAATTGCTTTCATGAGCTGAAATGGACAGCGCTATATTTGACTATATATATAACTCATCCATATCAATGCACTTTAACTGCAGAGGCTGAATTTTTTTAACTGGATGCAACTGGCGAGCATAAAAGAATATGGTAATAATACTATATATGAACCATTATTATATGTACACAGTAGTAGAGTTTTACACATTTCTTTATCATTGTATGTCCTCAGCTTGAAACAGCTCCACTTTATTTTACCCTGCTAAGCTGTTTTGGGAGCTGAGAAGAACAGATGAAACGGCGCATCACGCTGTGTCTGTGTGCATTCAGAAGAAGGGGAAAAACTACACACAGTTGACTCTTGTCCTCTCATTGTAATACTGATCTGAAGACATTCTAGTTAGCATGGAAATAAGTTGAGGCCGTCTTGCAGAGTTGTGAGATGGGGAGTTACTGGCTGGGGGCCGTGGGGGGTACGCATTGATCTAAAGTTATATGGAAGTACATTTTAAGATGTGCTCACTCTTACTCACACAAACAGCTCGCACACCCAGAGCGATTGTCATTAGCAGTGATTATATTTCGGCTAGAGTTAGGCTGTTATCAAGCTCTAACACTCTTTATGTTTTATGAATATTTGTATTTGAAATATTTTTTTATTAAATGTTATTGAATGTTAGTAAAATGATTTTTTTTTTTAAATGTTACTGATATTACTGTGAATGATTCACCCAGGTTAAGGAACCCATGAAATGTTTTCTGACCTACAATAATAAAGTTCATAACTCAATGTTTTGGTGACTGCTTTGACATTTGCTGGGCTCTAATAATCTAGTCTGCCCCTTTCTCACGACAGCAAGGTCACATTCAAGGTCTCCATCCAATCAACAACGACTGACTTACTTTTGTATTATTATAATTATTAGTATTTTATCTGTTTTACTTTGATGTACATCACAATATAATACTCAGGTTTGTTTGCACTATTAATACCAAATAAAACCTGCTTTGTTGACAGCTGCTCGGTTTTAATTTAGAGTGAAAGAAAAAAAAAAACTTTGCCTTTATAGAGCTGAACCCAACAAGATGGGATGAGCATGGGAGATTGAAAGTGGAGTGAAGGCTCATGGACTAGAGTGGGTTGGTATGAAGGATGAAAGGGCACCTTTCTGTGTTAATGAGGCATTGATTTCCACATCACTAAATAATGAATTCATAAATTAGGTCTGACCATAAAACACTGTAACTGAAATCTGCCCACTCAGGGGGTTTCTATCTTATAAATGAACCATGGAGTTGACCATAAGCATTCTTCAACTAGATCTTATGTTCTCTTGCTCACACACACATAAAAAAAAAAAAAAAACAGAAGCAAGGACGCAATGCAATGGGGATTGTGTGCAGTCAAAGGGTGTGTTGTGTCTATCTATCTATCTATCTATCTATCTATCTATCTATCTATCTATCTATCTATCTGTCTATCTATCTGTCTGTCTGTCTGTCTGTCTTTATACTATTTTCAGAATATAAAAATCACTGTTAAAGTATAGTTTGGTATTTTTGGTGCTCCTTATTATTGTAGACTTCTGGCCATAACCATTATTGGCCAATAATGCCTAAAATAACTATCTGATTAGGTAGCATACTAGTTTTCAGGACACAGACTTATTTAATTTGTTATTATTTTTAATAATTGTCATGACCTCAATGTTCCACTAATATTCGGAAACCAGAAAGTTTCCATTTATCATTTTGTTTGCAACCTAACTATTGTTTGGACATTTAAAACGTATGTTCAGAAAATGTTTGACATGTTCAATGTACTATATTTAAAATAGCCTACTTGGTCTGACATTTTTAATGCAAACTCTCAGCATTCATGCATTTTTCAAGTGTGTCTTAAGTGTCCGAATACTTTCTGGGGCCTGACTATGTAACACAGTGGAAAACAATGAAACTAGAGTGGCCGGGAACCTCTCTCACTCATTGCTCATGGGTGTTGAATTACTTTTAGGCACCGCGCAAGTGCGCACCGTAGCGCGTAGTGCACTAGAGAGCGTCTCCAGCGCGCGCTGTAGTGTGGAAACCATCACTTCACCAGTATTTCTGGCAGGCAGGTCTAGGGACCTGGGGGATATTGGAACCCTCTCCTCGTTCATTCGCACCCACTCTCCTCCCCACACACCCTGTCGTAGCAGTACAGAAAGCCAACAATCAGACAGCTGTCGGCTGGCGGCTTGAGTCGCGGCGCTACATCACCGATGCGGGGAAACCGTCAGCTCTCCCGCGCGCGAACGGACAGCGAGGATGGACCAAAGGAACTACTTCGCCGTTCTGCTGCTTGTTTTTCACCTTCAACTCACGTTTGGAGAGTTCTTTCCAGGCAAGTTTGCATCCTCTTTTTGGCCACTTTGCGGAGGTTGGCGAGCTTTGAATGCCGTAACCCAAGACGGGATGAAACTTTAAGAATTGTCTCTTGTTTACTAATGACGGGAGATACAACTTCATGCTGTCACGTTAATGTTGGATGAATACGAATTCCAGAAGACCTGCTGTTGCTTTATTTATCGCTTGTGACTTTTTTTTTAATACGTTAGCCAAATCATAGTCTAACCTTTTTATGACGGACCTGGATCGTTATTTATCTCCTTTTGTTGTCCTGTTTGAAAGTATTAGGTTACATTACATATTATATATTTATCTAAAATGACTAGGTGTTAAAGCTATTCTATGCTCAAGCTGTTTGTGTTAATAAATGACACCTCAGAAAAGTTTACTCAGTCAATAATACATATTCTGCTTAGTGCGCTCATAATTAAAGCAGCTGTTGCTACTCTGTGATTGGGGCAATTAATTATATATTTTTGCGTCTGTCAGCGATCGGTTTTGGGGAAGTGTTAAGCACGGAGATTACATCTTAAAATAGTCTCGTATGGAGTAAGGAAACCGGTCACCGTGTCCGTGCCGCTGTGAAACGGCTGCAGTTCATCTCTCCGCCGGAGGGTGGCGCTCTGGGCCCATCCAAACCCCCCCAAAAACACAGCATCACTCCTTGAATCGCGGGGTCGCTGAGAAACTGTCCGAGAACTGGGAAGATTTATCCGTTTCTTTTGTTTAGGATATGATAAATATATTTTTGGAAAAAGCATATTTTCTTTGTCGTAAATAACCGGAGGCTTTCAAATACAAGACAGAAAAGCTAAATTATAATAAAAATGACAGACTTATGGGTAATTAATAAAGAGGATTTCTGAAAAGAACCAAGCAAGTTGTATGTGTTTGAAAGAACTTATAGCCTATGAGACAAAATAGAGAGCTGTCTATTTTATATATTTTACTGCCTATAATATATGGCCTATATATATATTATAAATGCAAAACATTTGATTTTACCCTGAAAGATTAGAAATACTAGAAGAAAAAGAGTTGCACGTTAAAACTTAATTGATGCTTTAAATTAAAATAAAGTGATAGCAGCTTGTGGTGATACGTCTCTTACACTTGTGAATTTAATTACTGATACTGGAGCTGAATCTCTGAGAACTCTTAAGCAATGACAGAAATATAATCAGTTGGATGGGTGGAAACGAAGGTGTTGATGTAACAATGGGGATTTTTCCACGTTATTTTATAATAAATGGTTAAACTGTATTTTAATCAATAGCTCATTAAGCATAAATGTTTAATTATGCTCTTTATTAATTAGTGTTGTTTGTGCATTTCAGCTTTTGGCTTGAGGTCTGTGTGTTAAAGGACTAATACTCAGACAATAAATGAATCAACAGACAACCAAAAATGGACACAATGAAATAGGATTCGCTAATTTACCCCTGGGCATTGACTAATAAAACCAAGATAATTTTAAAGGACTTCGGTAGACTTTGTTTGTTTGACTCACTGACCTGTTGAGCAAATACGAAATGCTTCTGTTATATCTTTCATGACTTAACATGTTCCTTTAATAAGCCCCCAGACCAGTGTTTTAAAATTGCTTTTAGTGTCACGTCTGTAGCCTGGCTCTTGTTGCGAGGATAATTTGTGTTCCATTCTATCTTTGCTTGTAATTTTGGCAGGGCCAACAAGACTTTCTCTGTGCTTCAGTGAACAGCTTGACAAGTATAGGCCTATCTTTATTCACCAGTCTGAGGAAATGAAAGCAAGGCTATCAACATAAAAAGACGCTAACAAAAAGTACATCTTTTTGGGATGTGGTTCTATGGTGGTACTGTAGTATTCTTTACAGAAACATTCAGGAGCGCGGTGGTCATTTAGTACAATGATATACATCAAAGCATCATGGTTTAACTATCTAATTCCATTATTGTACTATGAGAGCCTCAGGGGTGCTTCTATCACATTTATTCCACATATGGATGGATGTCTCTTATACTGTATTGATGTTTACTTCATTTAAAAGCTGTTTTGGTGTGCAACTGGTGCAGTAAGTCTATGCGGTTTATGCCTATGGGCGAAGCAGTTGATTGTGCTGTAATTGATTTTAAAAGTGACGGTTATCCCACTGAAAGATTTCCATTTGGGGTTCAACTGAATATCTTCAGCTGGCAGCAGAAAGACAAAGAGGGAAGACCTGACATGTCTGACTCTCAGCATTTCTTGTCATCTTCCTGTCATAAGATGTCATGCTTTCAGAACTGTCATCTCTGTAAAACTTATCCTTCTTCGTGTGATGAGAGTATGAACTTCTGTGGCAATGTGCAGTGCCATGGTATGAAATGGTAATACTAGGATGCTTTGGATACACCTTCTCATCTCATACACCTTCTCTGCCCGTATTTCTTGTAATGTTCCAAATTACAGCAAAAAGTGTTAAGTCTGATGTTGCATGTTTAAACACTGTTGAAGAATTCCTATTTAAGTGTTGGACATTTTCTGACTACTTTTTCTTAACCCAAAAAAAAATAAATAAATAAAAATAAAATAAAATAAAATAAAATAAAATAAAATAAAATAAAATAAAATAAAATAATATTATTTTTATATAATAATAGAAAAAAGTAAAATATTTATATTTTGCCTTAAAAAAGTGATTTCAGGCAATCAGATGCTTTTATACCAAAATGTTTTTAATATCACGAGAAACAAGAAAAGAGTGTCCAGACCTGTAGTGTATATTTCAGGACTGTATTCAAGAACCATGGCATTACCCTAGTATTTAAATATCCTTCAAAGAATATCATCGTATAACGGCTTTATTTTTTGTCACTCTTTTTTGTTAATGATAATATAAGCTTATTTTAAGTATGAAGCTTTCTTTCCATAATGTAGTTTTAATTATTTTAGGCTGTTTAACTTCACCATTTATGGCAAAAAGGATTTACCGACCAAAATAAAATCAGAAAGTTTATAGGGCCCTGTGTTGAAGAGGGCCCTGTATATTCCTGTCATATGGTCTAAGTTTATGGGGTGAGGCAGCCCACCCATGTAAATTTATCCCCAGGCCCTGTCTATTTTAGCAGCGGCATGATAATTTATTGCAGGGCCAAGTTAGTTTATCTAACTCAGACGCATCAGTTTTTTTTAATTCGCCTGGCAGAATTTTTAATTTCATTGAGGTTGCGAGGAGACGCCTATTATTAATAAGAATGATTAATTAAAACTAATGAGAGATCATATACCCTGAGGGAGCTGTGGATTTGTCTCCCTCTCTCTCTCTGTCTGTCTCCTGCTCTCTGACAGCTACTGAGTTGCAGCTCAGTGAAGTCTCTTATCATCCACACACTGCCAGACTAATAGCTAATCCAGAAACTGCCAGACTACTGGATAATCCGGTTCACACAGTGTGTGTTTCCTAGGGCTTCCAGATTCATTTTCATATCCTTGAGCATGAGGCATTTAAGAGTTCATATATACCTTCTTTTCTAATATTTTATGTTTATGAATTCATATGCAGTAAGACATTTTTAAATAAGAGCCCTTTTTTTTTCATGCAATCCTCAAGTATACATCATATGTATATGTCATAAATATTTTTTCAGGCTGCAACCCCCTAAATGTGGTAGTAGAAATATGTTTTTGGTTAGAAGTTAGAATAGAAATGGAAATAAAATAGAAATGTAACCAAAAATAAAATGAATAGGTTAAATTAATGTATTAATGTACATTTATATATACATATATATACATATACATACATATATGATAAAATAACATGAAAAAAAAAATATAGATAATTTATATTAAATTTAATATTAAATAATTTTCAGACTACCTTAGTTGTTTGTCATTCTGTGTAAAATATTTAATAAGAATAATATAATATTAAAGGTGGACATTTTAATGGATTTTTTTCCAAGTATATATGTATTCAGAAATTTCACATCCATTGCAATTGACAAGATTAATTTAATTGACTGAAAAATTTGCTTAAGATGCACTATTGTGTCTACACTGTCTACTTCCTCAATGTGTTATCTTTTTGAATGTTTGCCAACACTCTGATTTACACATAGCATAAATAGCAGAGATGAGCCTTGAACGCACGGTCCAGTGGGTAAAAGCTCCTTATAATGAACAGAGAGCTCATTCCTTCTCCAACCACTTTGTCTGAGCCCTTGAATGAGACACTTCACCCATGTCTAATGGCTGCCCCATGCAATAACCCCATCTCTCTCCAAGTCAAACAAGAGTAAAAAGTAGTAAAAACCCCCTGAGTAAAGTGGAAACGAATGGCGAACGAAACTAAAAGGGAAAGAAAAAGAGTTTTAACTTCATTGAGAGTGAGCGCCACATAGAGAGTGAGTGAATTCTCGTCGAGACTGCCAGAGCTAAATGAGCAGGCGAGTCTGAAAGCCTCACTCCGTCGCAACTTGTATGGAAACAAAACGAGTTGCCTTACTGTGACGGCTTCCTGTTTTGTTGTGATTGCCGCTCTAGACCGAGATGGAGAGCCTGTCTGAGGGGGTGGAATAACAATGCGAGAAATCAGGGAGAAATGAAACGCTAAGAGCCACAACTGAGAGATAGACAGAAAAGAGCGAGGAGGGAAAGGGGGAAAACAACACTTGAAGTGGACGGAAAAATGAGACACCTGAGAGGACCAACAAATGACTTTGCAAGGGCTGTCGGGACATAATGGATTTCACACACACACACACACACATGCACACACACAGAGGAACATGATTATTTCCCGTGTGTCCATTAGAAAGCGCCAGGGCCGTAATTGTTTTCTTTGACCTGCTTGTTATCACCTCGCTCTTGGGTTGCCAGGTTTCAGCGCTCTTCTCTTGCCCTCTGACAAGCTGTCACTCAGCGGCCTGTTTAGTATTCGAGCGAGAGCGAGAGAGAAAGGAAGACTGTCAGAGGTGTTATCTGCATGACTGTGCTGGTCTAATCCTCCCCACTTATTCTATTTGGCTGACTAAATGACAGCTCAATACTGGAGTGCGGGCCAAGTCCACTATAAATGAGACGTTTCCGCCTCTTACTGTACACAGAGCGAAAACCTCTGGAGCAGCCATGTTTAATATCCGAGGAGTTATTCAGAGCCACACTTAGTCAGTATTGAAAGTGGTGGTTCACCCAAAAAGGAAAAGTGTACCCTCTTCATCTATTTGATGTTGCTCAAACTATATTTTCCCCGTGAAAGAAAGCCACTTTCTCATAGGGTGAAAGTGACTAATTGTATTATTTGACATATTACTTAAATGCACAAATACCCCTGACTTGACTTCTCTTTTTTTATCTGATGTGACAAAATCTCCTTAATTCTACACTCAATATAAGACATCAGAACTGACACCCAAGAAACTTTATATTTTAT